>JAGDQP010023671.1:0-28872 GCA_022664845.1 Lepisma saccharinum | reverse complement strand
ATAAATGAATAAATATTAATTTTAAAAGGTTAGTAAATAAATACAAATATAAAGTAATAAATACATTTCTAAATGAATGAATTTTAATTTAATAGAAATGAGGAAATAAATACATATATAAAAGCAATAAATAAACATTGCCAAATAATAAATGCATAAACGAATACATATTAACCTAATGAAAATAAATAAATACTTAAAATAAATGAATAACGTCTATAAAATATCTTTACAAATGCCAATTTTTTAACTGATCTTTCTTAACAAAACAAATATTTAGTCCTGCATTGCATTTGCTGATAGTAATTCTGCGAGTACATCATTCCCTCTTATTACCATGATTAAAACATGATATAGGAACGGTCAACAAAACTGTGAGTAATTGCTACTAATTACTCTAATTACTGTTGGCAGTCCAACACGTGCCATGAGAACGCTCCAGGAAGAAAGAAACAGACACCATTCATTCACACGCGTTGAGTAAATGCAAATGAGCATTTGGAATTACTATATGCAGAGGGCTAACAGGAATTAAAAAGTGAAAACTGAGGAGGGTGGGGGCCTGGGAAGACATAAGCAGTACCAGTAATTCTGCAAAGAGACCATGAAAAGAGTATTCTTATGAAGGCTATCATCGCATGCTCCTTCGTTTTTACCTCGGAGGCTTTTAGACACTTCACATTTTCTGGTTAGTTCTTGAGCCTATGACGTTTGCGGTGATATCAGACCACAGCAACAGAACAGGCAGCAATCCTTGAGCAACAGTACGCCGCTCAGAACGCGAGTAGCATTGGTACAGGCAAGATGCTTCGTGGTAAAGCGCCATCTAGGTGAAGGTGTGGTGAAACGATCGCGTTGTGTGATCACGTAAAAACCAGCAACCGCGCCAAGTTGCAGTATTTTGAAACTGAAATGTTTACAGTACAAACTCTTGTTGCATTTGACTTTTGGAAGTGTTCACTTGATTTTTATTAACTAATATGTGGTGTTAAATTAAGTGCGTGTGTGAAACAAAAAGTTTCTTTTTATCAACCAAAGAGAAAAACGATAAAATGAGTGCAAAACATCGTAGGTGTAACGAATGGGTGTACCTTTTATTCGTCATCACAGCGACTTTACATGTGGCGAAAGGTAAGTGTGGTGTAATTATAATTTTTCTGTACTTTTTTTTTTTAAAAAAAAAGAAGACTACAGCAGGGTTGGGAATTGTTCGCTAATTACCGTTGAACGGCAGTTTTTACGGCCATTCAGGTATCTTTAGCTCACTCAGGCCGAGCTAGGGTAGAGGAGAGAGTCGGCCAGGGCCTAAACTAAAGGCACAATACTGGTATGACTGAGGAAAACCCAGGATAAACCTCGCTCAAGATGGGCGGCTGCTGGGATCGATCCCAGAACTTGCAAGGGCAAAGCTAATAGGCTACCAACTCAGCCAAGTCCACTCGGTGGAAATTACAGTGATCATGCATTACCATGTCCAAAACCAGGAAAATTTCGAATAAAATGTGAATTTCAAAATAAATATTTTATAAACATTTATCACAATCCTTGGAGTATTTTAGGACAACAGGGCGTCAAGTCCTGTACTTTGTCCGTAGGAAGGGAAAGGGATAAAGAATGTGGCTTTATTTCAAAGTACCATTCCGACATTAACGAAAGGAGGATTTAAACTCATCACAAGTCTAAGAGATTACTTACCTGTGAGAGCATTTTCCCGGGATTAGGGAAAGGGACCGGTAGCGAGCGAATACCAATCCGGCCCACCTACGAAAAAATAAACACTCGTATTTAGAATGACCGGTGCTAGGGAAAATGTTTAAACATTTATTGCAAGGGTAATTCTTTATATTAGCTGCTTCTGTTATTTATCACTGGAAGCTTAAGGAAATACTAAGTTTTAGATTGAAATGCTATATCCATAAAACACACTAAACACCATGCAAAATATACCCAACACAAGATATTATGTCCAAGGGTGTATGTCTATTCTCGGACTCCCATAACAGTTTGTAACAGAATAGCCGTTGCTCAGTTGGTAGAGCGCTGCTTTAGGGATCTGAAGGTCCTGGGATCGACTCTAGGCGCCACCCATCCTGACACTTTTTTTTCTTTCAGTTAGATCAGGCAAATTCCGGGATTGCACAGCTACAAACTAAGCCCTGGCCAAGTACCTTCCAATACCCTCCCCCGTTACCGTCCTGAGCCATAGATGCCTAAAGGCAATAAATAAAATTCAAAATAACCCTTTGTAGGCCTACATTCTATATAATCGATAATTTGCATGATTGGTAGTTTATTATTTGTAAAAATAAACTTTTTTCTTTCTTTTTTATTAAGTGTATATATTTACTAGTTTTGTTATTTTATTTTCAAAATAAATTTAAACTCTCAGCTCCTTTTCAAATTAATTTATTGTTTTCGAAAATTTGGATGGTATGTTTACGTTAATTTTCTGGGTACTTCACAGTACATTAAGGCATTCAGTTCAAGAGTACAGTAATTTGAAAATATGATAATTCTTACTTTTTTCTGGAGACCAGTCTGTGACCTGAATGTCCTAGGCAAGGTGAACCGATGATGGTTAGCAGTTTCCTTCTATCGGATAGGTATGACATCTAAGGAAGGACGGGGCCTATCTATACAGGGATTCAAACGCCCCTGTTTGATTGTAAAGCGAAAAACGGTCTACCTAATCGTATTGTCGAATGTCTGAATACCCAAATAAACAATAATTTGTCCACTTAAGTAACGTGGACATAATTAGGAAATTCACTTAATACTGTGTATTATTATGTTATTACCAAAGCGTCCCCAGCCTCTGTGATTCAGTTGTTACGGTCGAGATCTTCGGCACAGCACTAGGAAGAAGCTAAACAAGCAAGTTCGATAAAAACCTGGTAAACTATGGAAAACCCACAAACATCCATGGCCCAGGCGGGATTCAAACCCGCAACCTCATGATCTGCGACCCAGCGCCCACATGGCTACCAAGGTCGGCACGCAAGTTCAAGCTTTACTAGCAAATAGGATGACAGAAGTTTTAAGTTTTTTTTTTCAGTTTCACTTTGCAGCACATAGAGACCCAGATCGTAACTTCCGTGAGAGAATGCTCATCGAGGAACGTCGTCCCGCACATTTGTGACTGCCTAAGATCTTATATTGTTCATTTCACACAGAGCATTTTTTTATATATAACCATACAAAAATAATTTCTAGCCTTGTTCATAGCGAAAAAGGATAGTTTATTAATTGGAATTTACTTCTTAAATACTTAACTGTTAGCGATGAGTAAACTTAAATTTCAAATCAATTTGCATATTTCTATCCGCCTTGTAACATTTTGCAATGTCCCTCGTAACAAGTGAACGGTCCATCGCTCCATGTTGCAACCAATGTAAATCAGACATAAATTGTCAGCATTGGTGGTTCCGTGTTTTGTACTCAAAGAGTTACCCTCATAATTTACTGTAGTGTGAAGCGAACATGACAATTTTAATGCTATGGCAGAGTAAGTTCAATTTAAAAAGTTTCCAACCCTGCACGTAAGGACGTACGCTTAGTGACAGTCATGTACATTATAACGTAATTATTTGTTGTAAACTTGTTTCTTTTTCCTTTTGTTACTGTATGGTATAAGATAGTTTGGATAATGTTTTCGTAAGAATACGCAAACAGAAGTGTTCTTTTTATCTCTAGAAAATGATAACACAATCAGATGATATTTTTATAGCAGTGGATAAAAGAAGGTGGAAAAAAAGTTTTTTTTTTTTTTTGCCATTCCTGTTGGCAGAGAGACCTTTTAACGTTCTTCTGATTTCAGCTCTCCACCCCTAAGTATAAAATTTCTTCATGGATAAAACCATAGATCTGTTAGTTTTTTTTAAATCGCCTCTTCAGTTCTTGTTAATTTCGAAATCCCAACATTTCTGTATAATCAGAAGTATTAATAATTCCGGTATTAATGTTAAACTTTAGAGCACACTAAAAATTATTCTTTTTTAAGGTTAGTTTAAAGCAACTATCTTTAAAGACAGATGGCAGTACTGCCTTCGTCTATAATGTATTTTTATCGTTGCACAAAATTCCAATGCTGCTGCTACAAATTCAAGCCTAGAGATTTCAAACTTTCAGGGAAGAAAGTTTATAACCAATTGCGGAGTTCTATCCGTGCCGAATGTTTGCTTTCGTTCTTGTTCGTTGTTGAAGTAGCTTTATTGTTATGGGTTTCGATACTCAGAACAACAATCAAGCGATTTCAACAATGAACAA
The DNA here is from genome assembly GCA_022664845.1 of Lepisma saccharinum. Lineage (NCBI taxonomy): Eukaryota > Metazoa > Arthropoda > Insecta > Zygentoma > Lepismatidae > Lepisma > Lepisma saccharinum. The sequence goes on along the minus strand of JAGDQP010023671.1, from coordinate 24,606 downwards.
AAAACGTTGGCACGGATAGGACTCTTGAAACGGTTATGAACTTTGAACTCTCTACACTTGAATTTGTAGGAGCAGCATTGAAATTTTGTGCAACGGCCATTAGTGCTGCCACCTAACGTTAGAATTTGAATTTTATTTATGGCCTTTTAGGGATCTAAGGCTCAGGCCAGGGGAGGTGAACGGATTTGGGAAGGTGTCGATCAGGGCCTATGTCGAAGATGTCACCCCGGCATTTGCCCGGTGTGACTGAGGAAAGACCACAAGTCAGAATGGTTGACCGCTGGGTACATGAACCCGCGACCTCCCGAATTCTGCGCCAATGCTCTACCACTGAGCTACGGCGGCTCGGTGCCTCTAGCGTTAGAGATCGTTGTTTTACACTAACCTTAAGTTATGAAAAAGAAAGTAGAAAGTGAAAATAATAGTTTCCGATGTTTAACTGTCGTGTCTAGACACGAAATGAGTTCGTGACAAGAAACCAAGTTTCGCATTTTTTAATTTTTGTAGATGTCTTTAAATTAATCTCCTGAGAGGATTCCATCGGTTCTCTGGAGTTACGCCCATGAATGCCACTAACCTTTGCTACTCGTAATATTGTTTCCTGTCTGCCTGCACTTTAACGTATTACACACAGTGCGTACATTGATTGTTGTCAGTTTTGAAGCGAACGTATGTTTCACGCTTAAAGTGGAAGACTAATTAAAGGTTATTTACGAGTATTAAGATAAGTTGACACGGTTAAAAAGTTAACGCAACGAAACAAACTAGATGTCATAACAATTTTAACTCTTCAACCAAACCTTCCTCAGGACGAAACTGAAAACTCAGCACAAGTAGAAAATCGTGTTGAGTTTTTAGTTTGAGGGGAAAAGGCTCTGGTTTCGAACTGTTACATTTTAGTTTTGTGTGTGTATGTTGAGAAGCCTTGGGAGTAACACCCCCACTTTTTACGTACCTTGATAACAAAAAAATGTAGAAAAAGAAGGGATCTTTAATCCAGCTCAGTCAGAAATGAAATCTTAGGAATCACATGGTAGAGAAAGGTTCTTGAAAGATTGTTGGAAAAAGGTATCGATTAGACTAACTCAAAGTCGCCGAAGTCGTATTGATTGGTACAATGGTTCAATATTGCCAACCTATTTTTTAAAAGAATCAATTGTTCAAGAAACTACCATTCCGTTAGTTCTATCTACACCACATCTGGCTTTAAAGTTATTTGGTGTAATGGAAAAATAATGTGGATGTCCCCATCACCAAGCAGTCCGCTGTTAATGTTGCTAACCCGTATCCAAACATATATCTTATGAGCCAGAAGGTGTAGAAACATAGTTGTGGTGGTGTAGGAGAGGTCTTGGCTTGACTACCTCAGAGCCGCCGTAATCGTTATAATCAGATGCAACAGTTGTCAATGTTACCAACTATTTTAAAAATTCAATATCCTTTTCTTCCATATCGTTAACCTAGCCGCACCAATCGCACACTTATATACAGTATAGTATATAAATTACTATACTGTAAAAAATGCACCTCTAAATAGTGGGTACAAAATTGGAGTTTTATACTCTCAATCCAGAGGTAGTTTTTTCGAAAGACACCATATAGTAATGTTGCGAATATATTCAAAAGAGATTTACATATTAACATAGAGTCGTGTTTTCGTACTCATTGACATCATAGAAAATATAAGCGCTAACTTGTTTATAGTTTTAAAAATATCGGGAAAAGGAAAACTATAAAAAAAAATTGAAAAGCAAGCCAGGTCAGATTATTTATTAACATGCAGAAAATGGACTAGTTCAGATTTTGAAACTGTTTCATTTAAAGCCGACAAATTTGAAAACTCGTAAAGTATGACGTCATAGGCTATTGAATTAGTTAATTCCATAAATATTCTTAAAACATAATTGGGCAACTTTCCAGAATACTGTTATGGCTTGCTTTTCTTTCGTTAGTTTCAAACACCTTGAGAGGGAGAGGGAGATTAATTAATTACAGAGGTCTCTTAACTATTTAACTTTGTAAGCTGATTTCAGTAAGTACGTAGGGCGTCTGACTACGAATCGGGCAACCCGGGTTCAAATCCCGGCCAGGGCGCTGGAGATTTTTCTCGTAGTGTTCCCATATGAGGCTGAGGGCTCTCTGAGGTGAACTCAGCCTTCTATCAAATTGAGTACCAGACTCCTGGGCACCTTAGTGAGTAAAAGCAGTTGAGCGTGGGACTGACCCTACCTCACTTTGTACCGTAAATAAAGCATATGTGGAGCGCTCCGTCCACATTTTCCATGCGCAGGTCACGTAAGTACGCGGCCTGATTGTAATTACATCGTAATTTGAGGTGTTTAGTGCAAAATATGAGTAACTCCATTATAAGGGAGAAACGAACAGTTGGGAACAAATGAATCTGTATTTGCAAGAAGGAAATAAACGCCAAAAATGAACAGTTCTGTTTTTGCATGAAACGTTACTTATCGAATAGATACAAAACGCCAGTTTGAAGTAAGAATTGTTTATACAGTACACCATTTCTTTTTTCCCACCGACACTGTGAATCTATTTATTGAGAGGCTTTTAGCACTACAAAGCGACTTCCGCCATTTTGGCGTGTTTTTTTTCCTTTTTCCAACTACAGATTCAAATGTAATTTGCGTGATAATATGTTTTTCTCTGTATTCAGGGTAAACCATAACATATGTGGCCTGTTCAGTTCGGTCAGACTTTGAACAAGTTGCTGAGAACGAATTCCTTTTTAAGGAACTTTTCATTTAAACCTGTGACGTTGCGAGGGGAGGGTCCGGACCCACTCCGAAATTTCAGTTTCTTTTTAAAATTAGTATAAATTTAGACGTAATTATGTATATTTCACATTCATACAAAGCCTGGATTCCCGAAAGGAAATGGTGCAGCCCCCTTCGAAACGAAATTCTGGCTACGTCCCTGGTTGGAACTAGTTCCTTTGGGGGAAAAAAGAACATGGAATGTGAACGGATTCAAGTTCCTTTTAGCGAGGAACGAGCAGACTTCCATTTTTAGAAGGAACTGCTTTAGATCGTTCCTTTTTCTGTGGTATAGCTAGAAACAGTCACTTTGCGCAAATGAAGGGTCCATGACATTTGGGCGCGAGACGCTTGGGCACAAAACCGTTTATCTAAATAGGTTAACCTACCTACATATGTTATAATGTATTTTATAGCTAGAGCCCGGATGCTTAGGCGTTAAAAAAAACACATGAAAATAGGCACTAGAAATTTTGAATAAGTTCAAAAAATGCAACTGAACTTTTTTAAAACTTCCACAAATAATTTGGCAAAAAATTAGACTATTACCTTGAACACAGCCAAGTTTCTGCATATCACGCAGAACTACTGGATGAAAAGTAATGGAAAAGGAACTATTTTCGCAAATTTTTGTTCTAATGGGGAAAATGTAATGGCTATGTTTTGCCGATGTTATATTGGCCTAGGCCCAAATAAACAACGACGTACATACCAAAGATTATGTAGCATTCTCAAATCAGAATGGCTCACTCTTGAATCTGAATCAGTTTCTTTGGATTTTGAAGTAAGCACTATTTCAGGCTACACAAGAATTTCCTGACGTTCAGTTGTTTGACTTTTTCACTTGATAAGGAACATAAAAAAATAAGCTAGCATCAGAATACAGAATTTGCGCTGAAAGCCAGGATGATAATTTCCTTAGCATTTGTTCCCATAAATGCATCGAATGAAGTTTGAGGTTCTAGTTGCTGCTTTGCCAGCGGAAGTCTTACCTGTCGCTGATTAGTTTGAGGATAATTATTTAAGTTCCTCTGCTGTATATTTTACGGGCGGCCCGGGTTCAAATCGCGGCCAGGACACTGGAGACTTTTTTCATAGCGTTCCCATGCCTGGCGCTCTGAGGTGCGCTCAGCCTCCTATCAAATTGAGTACCGGATTGTCCTTGGTATTCCTGGGCACCTGGGGAAGGTAAAGGCTGTCGAGCGTGGGACTGGCCACTCCACCTCACTTCGTACCGTAGGTCAAGAAAATGTGGAGCGCTACCTTTTTACCCAAAAGTTATTATAATCACTTAACGTATCAAAGCTCAGAACAGTCCATAAGAAAGAACAATCCAAACATCAAAATTCAACCTAACTGCTTGTACTAAATTCTTACTGGGAAACAATTAAAGAAATTATTTTTATAGCTAAAAAAACAAACTTTTTATTAAATAGTTTGCTTTCCTGTATAAATAGTTCTCTTGAGTGTTACGCTATTATAGCAATGGATCTTTGGAAATTAAAATAACAAACTTGTTGAGTTAATAAATTAAAATAAATAGAACTATTATGAAGTTTTCCACGTATTGCTTTTGTTTTTAAATATTAATGACAGCGGTCTCTACATTTAATCTGTTCGAGAGGTGGGAATATTTTAATGACTGGAGAAATGACCCTAGGGCCAAACCCCAAAATTGTTCAGTATTAAAGAAAAACCTCTTTTCTGGTGCAGTTTGGCACTTGCATGGTTTACCAACGTATGGATAATGCCTGGGGTGGCACATTCGTGGTTCTGCACTTTACAACGCTGGGCACATACATACACGGCGCATGCAACAGCAGCGCCACCTTGCTATCTCTGTAACAACTAATTTTATAATCTAAGGCCTTGTTTAGATTACTAACATTTTAGGATGGTAAGATTTACGGGTAAAACTAACTTGCGTTCAGACTACCGAACTTAACTTGGTTATCGTGCTTGTATTACCATTGTCTGTATAAGGAAACAGGAAGAAGTTTCCGTAGAGTAAAGAATCTTCTTGTTACACGGGAGAGGATTAAATTATAAAAAATGAACACAATTGAATTGATTGTAGAATCACGCCCAAACGTCTTACTCCGCAAATGTATGTAAATTTCATTTTTGCAGCGCAAGATATGTTATGACATGTGATTCACTACTACCTTTCGGGACGGGTGTAAGCCATAGTGCTGTTACCGCACATACACTTCATTTTATCTTATTCTTACTACTACTACCCTTAGCCATTAACTCGTGCATATACACTTTTTTTGTACTCTTTTTCTTGCTGGATCTTAGAACGTCATACGCTTTTTTTTTCTGGAACGGAGGAAAATCTCTTCTTGTTTAGATCTCAACAGCAAGTGTAGTCAATCTTTAGCAACCGCTCTGCCAGTTTGTCGACAACTTTCAATGCAAGAACTACTAGGGATATCAAGGCGCTTGCGGTGTTGTTGGAAAGGTCTCGAGAGACTAGCTTAAACCCGTATAGATCATAAACATGGCAGGGGTAGTGCCAGAAATAGGGGCAATTTATAACTTTGGAACTATACTAGGGCTGGGTAAATGGTTAAGGCGTATCATTCATCCAGATCGTAGGGGCTATTCCCGTGTTTCGGGAGGGGGGATTTTGGAAGTACTAGACCTAGGAAGGTGGTTGAAGTGTCGTTGGAAAGGTCTAGTTGAGATGCGTCAAACCCGTATTATAGAGCGCATACATATTGCAGAGCGGTTTCGGAGATGGGGTCCAGTTTATAACTTAGAAACTACTAAAGCTAGGACGGTGGTTGAAGTGTCGTTGTAAAGGTCTCGCCGCAATTTTTCCAACAAAACATTGAACATCCAAAAATAGGATGCTCGTAGCACATATGTGCACAGTCCCCCTCCACAAGAATTCCATTGACTTTCGATGACTGGCTCCCTTTTGTAGAATATAGTTCAAATAATTCAAACCAGTAGCACTCATTATGAACGTAGCATGCCCAACAGGTCTAGCTTTATCCATGTTTGAATTATCTGCAGAAGATGGAAAAACCCCACTTAAAGAGTTGAATGTGTTCTGCATCCCTTCATTAGTTACTGTTCCGTTAATTAATTCGTTACCATTTTGTTCCGACACCAAAACATCCTAATCTAATCAGTTTGCCATTGGGTTCCTCTGCGGATGATTCTGCTCAAGAACCGGAAGGCGTTGGAAGACACGAAGTAATCGTGAAGTCAAATCGGAAGTGGATAAAGCAGAAAGGAAGGAGGCTTGATTGATGTGGGCGTCGTAGGGTGACCGAATGTTACATCTACGCGCCATCCCCGACGTAGCTTAAAAGTCGGATCTTACTTTTGACAAGAGTCCACCACTCGACCCTTATCTTTGAACCACAGATTCAGAAAATGGTGTTTGCTTTAACTGCAAACAAAGGCACTACAAGAAGTTGAGGGGTGTCAGCAATCAGGCTGGGCCATTTCCCATTTTCTTACTTGTGGAATATTAACCTTATCTTACCCTCAATGTTGTTTGTATTTTTTTTTTTAAGTTACATTTAAGCTTATGCCGTAAGTAGAGGTTAGGGATGGTCAAACGGAAAGTCTGAAAGTCTCGGAAAGGATCCGGATCTGACCATCCCTAGTAGAGGCCCTGAGAAAACCTTGAGTAAGTCACTAACATTCTTAGCCAACTGGGTAGTCGTGCGGTCTAAGGCGTTAGGCCAACGACTCGAAGGTCCCGGGTTCGAGTCGCGGCAGGAGCATGGATGTTTGTAGATTTTAACTAGATACATGTGATCTATCGTGACGGGCCGAAGTCCAAAGTTACTAGACTGGCCCATAAGTTTGTTTTTTTTTTTATCACTAAAATTCTTGAGTGCTAATGCCAAAATTCTTGTTCATAGTCATTAATTTTTGGTGGTGTTAAGTGAAATAGAAAATTTATGAGAAAAAATGAACAGTACAAATAGGTCTAATATTTCTTAAGTTATTACCACTATATTTATTTTGCATGTTTTTCAAATCCACTTAATTTTTCTTTAAATATTCTCCCGAACATGTATACATACTCATAAAGATGGCTGTCAAGTTCAGACAGCTGCCTCGAAAGCATGCGATGACACGGGTTTAAGATTTGCCACCTTTAAATTTGTTCTGTTTGTGAATACCATTCACAAAAGATTTATACTCACTATGGAGAGCTCATACTCCCAAGAACTCTCAAGAACTTTCGTTTTTCGATAGCATTTACTGTATTTTAATTCAACGTAGTCCTGCATGCATACTCATCCTTTTAGAAATGGCACTTTGGAGAACACTGTACGAAGATTGTCTTTTGTAAAGGATTGTCTTTCTTGTCTACTGATTTTGAAATATTCTCAAAATAATCCTTTCCTTATCACTTGTCATCAGTTGATCCAATTTTGTAGTAAAATTAAATAGCCTGACTAAATCAATTAAAGTCTCGGAAATTTTACGAAAATTGCAATATCATATAAATTATTCCAAACCCACGACCGATTATCCTGACTGAGGTTTTCCAGAGTTTCCGCTAAGTTTCCACCAGGCGAATGCCGGGATAGTACCTTAAGAAAGGCTCTGGGCGATAGCTTCCTTATCCTCTACCTAACCCATCCCAGCCTGAGTTAAAGATGCGAAAAGACCTTAAATAAGATGTAAAATAAAAAAGACAAAACAAAAACTTTCGAGTAAACATAACAGTTTCGTGAATGAAGGCCAAATTTGGAAAATTCGTGAGTGAAAAAAAACAAACACTTTCTATTACTTTCCGCACATTTAAAAATTTTATGCGAATTTACAGGATTTCTAGCCATAAAGGATGACATCCCTAACCGAGTACACTTTCGGAGGTAGAAAAGAATGACTAGGGAATTTGCCTGTTGAAACTGACCAAACCTTTGTAAAATTCACTACTCTGTAAAAGCAGCCTCTTTCTCCTGTTTCTGAGTAGAATTTGTCCCCCAGTAGCATTTTAGTAGCATGAAGCGTAACCATAAGCAGATGACATTTAAGATAACGTAGTAAATTCGCTTCGCTCGGCTTTGCTTTGTTTCACTTTATCTCGCTTCTTTGGTGTATGGCTACCGCTAGAAACTTACTTTTACTTAAATAAATCCCTTCATAATTTTCTCAGTGATTGTCAGATCCATGCGGGTACAGGTGTATACGGGTACTTGTAAAATCTCATTTTAAATTTCTTGGCCAACGTCTATTCTTTTGCATTAACTGGAATGAAGCGTGCCAAAAACGAAGTAATTTTAACATTTTTTGTACTGCGTGTCTAAGTGTGGGAATAATAAAATACTCTACATATTATTCAGCTTCTTTCATTATGAGCTCGAGCACACATGAAGCTCACTAAAAATGTTCATCTGAAACTAGTTGCACACATTTATATAGATTTTCTAGGCAACGGAAGTGGTCGTGCTTTCCGATACAGAAAATAGTACCTAAGTAATGTCCAATAGCAAAGCAGAATCATAAAATAATTTGCATATTCATACCTTACCCGTACAATGTAATTTTCTTTATTGTATTTGAAGTACTGCTTTTAACAATATTTTGTTCAAAAATTAAGAATCCGTTAATGTCTGTAAATAGCATAACCTTCTGCATGAAAATTTATATGCCATACAATATTATATATAGTACACTTTCTGTAATGGCTAACGTATTATTTTTTCTAGTATAGTTCATATGGTAAGCCCTACATGAATGTCCATGCTCGTATCTGTACACTCAAAAAAATATTGGTGTTTATTGCCACCCTAAAAGGTGTAATAAACACCTCTACCTCTACACCAATTCCAGTGCTGGGTAACACCAATTCTAGTGTTGGTTAACACCATTCGTGGTGTCCAACGCCGTTTCTAGTGTTGACAAACAACTTTCACGGTGTACAGAAACACCGTTAGGAGTGTTAAAGTACACTGCTAGAAGTGTTAGGGAACACCTTCAATAGTTTTTATTACCACTCCTAACGGTGTTTCTGAACACCGGTAGAGGTGTTTGTCAACACCAGAAACGATGTTGGATACCCCGGATGGTGTTAACCAACACTAGAATTGGTGTTACCCAGCACTGGAATTGGTGTAGAGCTGTAGAGGTGTTCTTTACGCCTTTTGGGGTGGCAATAAACACCAATATTTTTTTTGAGTGTAGCCACCAAGCACAGCAAGTGGCGTTATAAATTTATCGACGATATTTCTATGTTTCATCAGAACTAACATAAAGTTAAATTTGCTTGTGAGCTAAAACAATAGAATTGGTATATTTTGCATCTTATCGGACAAATAACAGCTTCATTCAATTTTAACATTGAAAAAATAATTTACAGATATGTACAATTGACTTGAAGTATGAATAGGCCAATTTTATCTTGTAAAATAATTCTTGCGTTAATTAGGCGAAGCAGTAGTATACAGGAAGTCGTTGGTTCGATCCCAGCTGTCAACCATCGTGACTGAGGTTTTTCCAGGATTTTTCTCAGTCACACCAGGTAAATTCTGGAATGGCACCTTCAACCATAGAGCCTGGCCGATACTTTCGCAAATCCTTTCCCCACCCCTATCCCGATCTGAACCTTAGATGCCTAAAGACCAAAAGATTAAATTCAAATTAAAAAAAATAGGTGAAGCATAAAAAATAGAGCATGAAACTGTATTCCCTTCCCTGATTCTCGAATTATAGCAATTGAAACCTGTCATTCATCTCGAAGTGAAATTTACTCAACATTTAGGGAAGCTAATCCTCCTTAAACCCTCCGCCTTTCCTTAGTTATGGATCTGGTTGAACATGAAAGACGGATCACGGCATATGACGTGACAGTAAAAACACTTTGGTTAAAATACAAACTGTGTCAAGGTTATTATTCTATGGATAAAATTCAAAGCCACATTTGTTGCTCTATATATGCCATGCATTAAACTATTTTTGTTTCTCAATACCAATAAATAAATTAAACCTCACTTCCTTGATATACATTGTTCTCATTATATCCCTAAGTGTTATCCCTCTGTGCCCCCCGCCCCTCCCTTTCTCCATAGTTGTTTATACGTAGTCGAAGCAAGCCATATGCTTCGAAGTGACAGAGACTTCTCCCCATGCATTTCCTGTGTTTGAAGTTCGCATTAAATTATATCAGACTTTTGTGGTGATAAATCTTTGTGACCTTCTCGACTCGTTATGCTGTATTAATTGTGTTTGTTTTAGCCCTAGGGCTTGTGTGATGCCTGTTAACGAGCAATGTAAACCGATGATAACATCTCAGGGGAATCCCCCCCGACGATATCTTCTTTCTCTCCCACCCCTATCAACACACACAAGATTGACGATTTCTCTCTCCTATTTGTACATTTTCTTAATCAACTTCTTAGGAAATAATCAAACAGAAGTTTGCACATTAATCGTTCATGGGAAATTAGCATAAAATTGTCAAATTATTATTCTTTTACTGTTGTTTATTCAGTGGGAAAATTAGTACACATTATACGATATATGACTAGTCTGAACCGACCTAGTTTACGTGTGGGTTAGGGCACTAAGCCAACGACTCGAAGGTCCCGGGTTCAAATCCCGGACGGGGAATGGATGTTTGTGATTTTGGATTTTTAACTAGAACGTGACTGATAATCGTGACGAGCCGGAATCAAAAGTTCCTAGAATGGCCCATACAAGAATAAAGTTTATTTGACTTAGCTTGGATATGGTGAGTACTGTTTACCGTAACTTGCGAGACAAAATACTTCCGAGGATCTCTCGCGACCAGCGGTGCTCGTACATGAGAGTCGAAATTTTGAAAGCGAAGGAGATCAAAGTCTGAGGGAGGACTCCTATCATGACCCTAGGATGAATGGAGGTTAGCTTTATGTGCAGGACTTTTATTGTTGATAGTTTCCAAATGCTTTTATCCTATTTAATATTTGAAACACGACGTTCTTTCATAACAGCCTTTGCGAGTGATGTGTTATTTGTACACCTCCGGGGATATTTTTATTATTTCCGGGAATATGAGACTATTTTTATATGTTATTAGTTATTACTACTGTTGAGGAACTTTGGCGTCGTAATTTTCGTGCTCTCAGTTCCGGTGACCCCCCACAAAGCATAGAATATCCCAAGGATATCCCTTTTGGATCCACAATATGCGTACAATGTCCCAGAATGTTTGGGATCAATTAAGGATATTCCTAGGATATACTTTTCAGATTATTAAACGAATATTCTAGATTCAAGTTTCAGGGAGATTCGTGGAATATTCTGAGAATATCCCCAAAGAAAAATTGTCCTCCGCATATTCGTAGAATATACTTGGGATATCCCCAGGAATATCCTTGGGATATGCGCTCATCCCGGACATTCAGATATTCGTAGAATATTCTACGCATGTACTAAGAATATCTGAGAATATCCTTGGGATATCCCAGTATTATCAGGGGGATATTCGTAGCATATTCCTAGAATGTACCTGTGCTGTGTGGGCTCTGAAAGGAATTGTTAAAAGCCAACAGTGTATAATAAAGACAGAAATAATTCTCTGCTTGCACTCCGGATCTTCGGGTCGAAGTCGGTCACCATCACCCGAATGGCCCGAGTAACCCGGTGAAGCTCTGATATCTTAGACACTGACAGCCACTGGACGACAGTAATGGGATTCGGATGGATCAGGTTAGTTCTACGAAGATCATTCGGAATATCGAATAATGTTAGATTGCAAAATTTTGAATGATATTGGTATTTACGAATATTTCCATTTCGAATATTCGAAGCTTTAGAATAGCAGAGATGTTCAAAATAGTAAGCAAGCACTAAAATGAAGACTACTGGACAAGGGCAGTGACTCTGTCAGCCCCCTCCCTATGGGGAGTTTCATATCCCAAATTCTCGAACGAAACCCTCCAACTTAAAATTGTTTATCAAAAACGATAGAAAAATCCTGCAAAATTCTACGTATACTCTCTCAATTTTCACTTTACATCGCAAAACTGAAAATTCTAGCAGAATCCCTGGGCAAGGGCCAAGTTGCATTGTTATGGGGTGATGGCGATATTTAAAACTGAGGGCGACATTAAGTGAGATTGAAGGGAAGAGGTCACCTAAAACAGAGTGAGTGGGGGTGGACTATTTTCTTTATATTGCTTTGTATAATTCTGGTGTTCTTTCCAGTGAGTTTGTATTTTTCAAACTATGAGCGATGACGCACGAGATAGTATCGGGTGTCCCCCGTGGATGAGTGATAACGCTCGCTGCCTTGTAATCAAGGGATCCCGGGTTCGGAGCCCACGTTAAACCGTCGGTCCCGTCCTTAGTAGCTTGACCAGCTCATTTATGACGTAAATACAATTCAATCAATCGAGATTGTATCTTTGTTCAGTAAGATTATCGCAATTGAATTGACAAGGAGAGATCATCGGGGCATGTGGATAGTAACCATTTATTTTCCTTTAGAAATAAATCGAACAGGTTTCGGTCGTTCATACTTGTATTTGGTCACTTCTTGCACCAATGAACTAGAACAGGAATGTTTAAGGAAAACATTCTTTGTGAACGAACTTTTGAGAGAGCGTAAATAACCTTGAAATTATTGTCTTAGCTCATACTTTTGCTTGTTATTCGTGTTTGCTTCTCTCCCAAACTTTAGTGTACTTATTGGGTGTGTTGTTGAAAATGCAACTCTCAAGGAATTTCCCTGCAAATCATGAGATAAATTTTCCTAATCTTTACATGCCAAGGTTATGTTGGCGCCTTTTCGAAGAGAAGAGAAAGCTGGTAATGCAGCTTGTGTATCAGACAATCGAGAATTAACTCTGTACTCTTCCGTTATTCTTGTAACAATGTATATTTTGAAACAGAAACAGAAAAAATTGGAAGTCAGTGCCCCCGGACAGTCCCGCTCTGATGTCTGACCGCTCGCCAACTTCTACTGGCGATCTCCGCATGCATTCATGCAACTAAAGCCTCTGTCCCGGGTTATATGAGAAGATCTCACTCTTTTATTCGTTTAATGAAAAAAGTGAAAAGATAGGATTGTGACTTTTACTAGATACCATGGCAACGCACAGGAGTGATAGCACACCCAAATGATAGTTGTGATTAAGCCATGGTGTCCCTAGTTCGATGGCATGTGGGCTTTGTAGTGAACAAACATCGTGTGCATGTATTTTCGGGGTTCTCCCACTTTCGTCATTCCACCAACTCATCCATCATCCACCAATCGACGTGAGTTAAAAGTTGTCTAAAGGCCATAATAAAATGTAAATTCAATTTTGAAGATACCATCCTTGCCTGCTCTTCCTGCGTTTTATAAGACGCGCTAGACAAATACCGGGATTTGTACCTTAATTTAAATCCAGGCTACATTCTTTCTCTACAGACAATGACATCTTACTGTTAGGAATACGACAATCCGCAGTCAGGGAATTCGGCCAGTTCGGCACTGCCGTTTACAACTCCTCGCCCTCTTCTATACGTCGAGACCACAGCCACATCTTACGATAATTTAAAACTTAAAATCACCAGCTGTAAGGTCCGGGATTTAAGGGAAGTTAATGAAAGAAATCTTGTTGGAATTGATTAATCTTGTGGACAGCGTGAACAACAATGTGTGGACACGCATTGTCGTGGAATAATTCCTGACGTTAGTAGACCACGTCACAGGTTCTGAATGGTACAGGCCACAACTTTGAAATCGTTTCACAGTAAACTTCCGCAGTTATTGTTGATTGATTAACGTTCTAAACGAGCTAGCGAGCTTCTAAGGACGGGACCTACAGCTTTTGGGAAAGTGAGTTCCGAACCACTTCATTCAATGGACCCAGGCGGGAATTGAACCCCTTGTCTCTGCGCACACAAAGAGAATGTACTAACCTCTCGCGCACACTAAGATTCTGCACTTATTATTGTTCCCTGGATGATAGCTAGTGACTAGGCCCTGGCTTACTGCCTTTCATCGTCCTCTCCTCCCCTCTTCCACCCCATCCCGATCTGAGTCTGACAAGGAACACTCACCAGGTGTCAGAGCCCGATTTTGATGAAAATTTGTATGTATGTACAGTGCCTAGGTAAATCTTCACAGCCAAAATTATAGGCGCTGCCGTCAACAAATAACGACAGGGGAATCCGAGAAAGATGGAACGTAGAGAATCCAATACAGAGAACGGAAAACGCCTTTTCTTTTATAAACTGTTAGATATATTGGAAACAAATAGCTATTAATGGATACTGGACAGGAGACAATACATGCTGGAGCGTATGACGATAATGGCCGCCATTTTGAAAGCAGCCATCTTGACTATGCTTCAAAATTTTTAAATGGCAAGTGGGTCATGTGATGTATCAATCTGTGCTGGAATGTTTCAAGAAAAACAATGCCTTTAAACAACATAAATTTAAAGTTCCAATTATTTATGTCTAACTGCTAAATTAATCTTCATTATATTCTAACTGTCTTGTGTTTTATAAACAAAGAAAACTTTTGTCTTTATTTCGAGGCTGAAGACGTCAGTTCCTAGCTCATTGTCCCACGGTTTGTTTTCAAAAATTCAGACAGGGGAACAAAAGCAGCTTGTTAGCTACAATGATGGACACTGACCTTCATCGTAATGACCTCATTACGTTCGTTCGAAGTCCACACGTCACTCAAAGAATAAAATAACGATGGCCGGTAAGAGAACGTCGATATCTGTTTGTACCAATCTTTTCTGCTGTTTTCAAAACACAGTTATGGAAACCAATATTTCCAGTAAATTATCCAGTGGAAAGTTAAAGATGTAGTCTTATAACACCTTCCCTTCAAGATGGAAATGTTGTTTTGAACAGTGCTGAGAGCATACTAGCTCTACCCACCGACCCATTTTAAATATTTTTCAAAATATTAAAAAAAACTAAGAATACTATCAAAAATGTGAGGGCATAGCGCACTAGAGCTTACAACGGAATACTACGAAATACAATGGACAGCGATCTCGAGACATTGTATATTGATGAGTGATACGTTTACAAAGATTATTACGTCATTATTTTGTATATTTTATGGCCTTTAGGCATCTAAGGCTCAGGGTGGGATAGGGGAGGGGAAAGGATTCGGGAAGGTGTCGGACAGGGCGACGTCATACTTTCAGGTATAAATTGCGAAAGTAGGCTATATTGGTTGCATTAACGAGAATTTTTGGTTGGAGTTGATGTATTAACTAGCTACAGGCCTTATGGAACTCGCTAATTCATCGCCGCAGTGACAAACGATCGTCATTTGATTCTACCCTGGGAAACTTCATCACGAACACATCTGTTGAAGATCACTTGTAATATTGTCCTGCCAACGACATCTTTCTCTCCGGATTCTCCAACCGCGATGGAATATAATCTTCGTTTTTCCCCATCCAAGTTTCATGGTCTTACCAATCGTTGCCGTCGTGATTTCATTATTCTTACAACCAGGCACGTACCCAGAAGTTGATTTTGGGAGGGGGGAATCCGAGGTCTATCTTGGTGTGAAATTTACGTAAAATACATATAATTTTTGCCAGAAATGATGCTAATGTCACAAAAAAATCTTAATTTTGGGGGGGGGGGGTCAGGACTCACCCCTTGCGTACGTCCCTGCTTACAACATCCGGTGAGTCGGATAGTCTGTGGAGTTCTTCATTGTGCTCTTTCATCCATTCTTCGGTCGTTCCGTTTCGGCCGGTATATCTTTCACAAAACCTTATTTTCATACACACACGCAATTTATGTTCAGCTACAGGGTCGTACTCGAACTTTCGCAACCCCAATTGGACAGCCTGTACTGTCTAACAAAGTCATGAGTACAACGTATTGCTTTAACAGTTCCCTCGCCAGCCAAGAAAGTGTATCATATTTACTTAATTTAAATACGCAGAATAGTTGAAAGTGGTTGAAAACTCATCAGTTAATTTTATTAGGGTATGACTTGGACATTTGTCTCCTACTATTTCCCATAACTGTCTTCTGCCGTGGACGACGACTCGCATATTCCTTGTAATAGAATCTACGAACCGTTACTTTGTAAATCGTGGATTATTCAAACAATTTTACAAACCAAAACACGATTGAAAGGGTTTTGTTTACACAATAATAACTTGTTAGCGTTGTTAATATTTATGAACTTCAAATATAAATAACACTTTAAGTTATCAGACGTTGCGACTTGTTTCTTAAAAGATAAAACTTATCTCTTGAGAGGGTGTGGTTTTGCAATCTTGCATTCAATTTCAAAGATGCAAGCACAAACAGACAATGGATTGCTACTGCGCATTAACCACCATGACGGTTCGAGAAATCAAGTATTTACAATTTAGAAGCTCGATTTGATTTGTCGTAATATTTGAATGAAATTCTCCTGGGAGATAACAGACAGTGCAACGTTGAGATTCTGCAAACTATGTTCGAAACAAGTTATCGAAAATTCCGCTCGAGAAGGAGCGGTCCCGCTTTGCGCTCTAAAAAGAGTAAAAAATCCGCTCTTTTGATTTAGTGTGTAGTGTTTTCCAATGCAATATCAGGATCATAAGATATATTTTTCTAGCTACATTCAGGAACATCTCCCTTACTGTGCACGTGGTATTCAAGTCCCGCAGGGATTCTATTGAATTGTAGTAATTCGGAGTCCATTTTACTATAAAGACTGTAGGTCCCGTTCTCAGAAGCTTAAGCGCTCGATTAGGAAGTTTATAATAATTTTACCAACTGATAAAATATTTCATGACTTGATGAATAGTGAAAAAATATTGTGGAAAAATGTCCCGCCTTAAATCACAAGGTAAATGTGAAGAAAACTGATCAGCTTCTGTCACGATAGCTGATAGCTGGACGCAGACCTGAGGACCCCGCAGTGTTGATGTACAATCCACGAACGTAAACATGGAAGTTGATCTTAATTCTTAATGAACCATCCATAGTTCATGATATTCTGGACTTCCGTGTCGTAGTCATCCTGATACCTACTCCACCAACACGCTTCTTGTGTGGAGCTAGGTTGTATAGCATTTAGGATAAATTATTCGATTTGATGACCAACATTGAAAGCTAACTGATTTAAATTAAATCCTGAAGAGAAACAGCGATGATAAGTTAGGCATCGGTCGACCTTAAGAAATAGGTTGATTTTATTGGACATTGAAATTATGTTGTTTCTCCTAAAACTTGAACAGAGGAGTATACTCTGCGTTAATATAAAGTGGTATCCAATTTCGAGTCCTACTTTGCGCAATATTTCTGGTATTTTCTTTTGAATTTCTTCACAATTTTTTTTGTCTTTTAAGAAAACTTTGCAAGAAAAGTTCGGATGCTCAAATATTCCGTGTCTGTTAGGATCACCATATCCTTCGAAATCGAATGTTTTGAAAAGGTTTTTTTTTTTCCTTCCACGGAAAGCTTAGAAACGAGTGGGTGGATCTTAGCAAAAACTTTGGTAAACTTCATTTTATATGGGCCAGTCTAGTAACTGTTGACTTCGGCCCGTCACGGTTATCCGTCACGTTCTAGTTAAAAGACACTCATGCCCCTTCCGGGACTCGAACCCGGGACCTTCGAGTGGGCCTAGCGCCTTAGACCGCACGGCTACCAGGTCGGCGGTTGATCTTAGTCATGTATGTGATCGTGCCCACTAGTGATACAGTACGTGTCCGGTTCGGAATCCACTTAAAACTGTAGGAGCCGTTCTTAGAATGACAAACCATCATCACCTTGACCACTGACCGAGGTACTAACTCGCATCCGCGCAGAACACCCACTTTCATGATCATCGTGTTCCGGGCAAGATGAACGTATGGTGGTTTGTCGTTGTATTTTCATCGGATATGAGTAATTGTATCATCCTAACCATTTCTAAGCGGGTTCTGAACCACTTGTTCTGAGCGGAGATCGAACCAGAGTCCTCTCGATTACAAAATAATGGCTGTAACTGATCCAACCAGTGCGATGGGATGGAGGTATTTATTTCTGGTTGTGGGTGTAGAATAGTAGTTAATGCTCTTGTGGAAAGTTTTCCTGCACTCTGTACAAGGAAATATGCGAAGACATAAACAAGAGTAGATTTATATGATGACGTCAGAGAAGCAGGATAATTACGTAAGTGGCGTTGTGACTCTTGCTCGAATTGGGGACATGTGGCTTGTACCATCTTTCAAAAATTGTGTTGGTTCAACAGCATAAATCGATCAAGTTCTGTGAGGTAAGATATATCAAGTACAGTCGTGAGCAAAAGAAATTGCCAATCCTATGTTCCTTTACAGAAAAGCCTTGTCCTCAATTTTGTCAGTAATGTTGAGTGATTTCCGGGCTAAATTATACTTCTTGATTTCCACCAAGATGATGGAATACCAGAATACATAGGCTTCAGTTTTTTTTTAGTGATTAATAATTCTTTACCAGAGCCGGATTAAGGACTATAGCGCCATTCTCTCAGGGGCCCCACCAAAGGTAAATCAGCTACACTTTCGACTACAAGAGATTTGTAGCAGGGGCCCTAACAGAGTCTATAGAATAGGACGGAAATCAATAGTCCCCGGGCACCCGAATTGCTGAATCCAGCACTGGCCTTTACAAATTAAAACATTTCCAGGATGGAAAAGTGAGTCGGCCATTAATGAACAGTTTAATGTATAATGTTTACTCAAAACAATTATAAATTCAACAATAACTGACAAAGTGCAATAATGCAGATCATAAACATTGCACAGTACTGAGACTAATGATGCAGCCAATAAGCTTCTTCTTCTGTTTTCATTGATAATATCACTTCATTGCAAATGGTTCTCTAAGGTGAGCAATATTGTAATATACTCTTTGGTTGGAATTGAATTTGAATGTTATGTATGACCGTTAGGCAACTCAATCTTAGGACAGGACAGAGATTCTGCCAGAAAAACCGCAAACGGGGGATGTTACCCACAAATTCTGGAGCACCCCCCCCCCCATTTGTATTTTTAAGTTAAAAATTGATAGAAACCCTGCAAAGTTCCATTTACACCTCCCCATTTTTCACTTTACGTGATATCCCTCCCCTAAACTGAAAATCTTGGCAGAAACCCTCCGCAGGGATAGAGTATGGGAGAGGAGGTTGGAAGAAGTCTGCCAGAATCTAGTTTGGAGGTACTGTACCGATATTTTTGTCTGGTGTGGCTGAGAAAAACTTCTGAAAAAAATAAAATGTTAGGATGAGTGGCTGCTGGGATAATTCGCAGGATTCGATGGAATCAAATTGTGTTTCTTTTCTGTGTGAGGAAACTGGACAACGACACGTGCAGAAAATGACAAAATCGAATCACCATCGAAGACTTGAAAATATAAAGTTCTATAAATGTATAATTCATTCAATTGGAATGGCTAATCTGACACAATGGAAATACCATTCATTTCAACCAACAGTAATTATGATGTCTACTTATTTTAATTATAAGTTTTCAGGAGAGATTTCCTTTACTTGGTATAATTCTTACACGCGATTAAACTCAACACATTGCAACATGAGCTAACAACCTATCTTTTTCTTTTGTATGAAGAAATACACTAAAAAAATTAAAGATGTAGAATCCTGTTAGGTAGGTTCTGAGTCAGGTAGCCAAGATCAAAGGCATTTAAGGGAGAGTCATTGGTTGTGCAACGATGCCACTTAATGCTTGATGGCATTGTTTGGAAATCTCTTCACACACAAACAAGCGAGCAGCGCATCAACAACAGCGAATACCAGACGTTAGACGTGTCTTGGTTCGGAAATTGACTAAAGGACAAGTGTGATTGCACTGTCTGTCCAATTGAAAAACCGCATAATGTGATGGCTCAAATATGAGTGTGCAGTGATTTACAAACAGTTTCATATACTGTACATCAGTGATAAAATATAATTCACTGTTTGCGGCCACCGCGTGGACCCTCACCGCGAATTTTGCCGGTGACAACGTGAACAGAAAGCGATTGTCGAAGCTGTTTCATCACAACAGTTTAGTACGTGTTTTTTTTTTTAAATTAAATCCTTTAAGCATCTGTGGCTCAGGTCGTGATAGGGTGGCGGAGAGGATGTTGGAAGGTAGATGACCACGGTCTATTTTTGTCGGTACCACCCCAGCATTTGCCTGGTATGATTGAGGAAAACCCACAGTCAGGATGGTCGGCCACTGGGATCGATCCCAGGACCTCCCCAAAACTAAGCCAACGCTCTACCACTGAGCCACAGTTCATGTAAAAAGAGAAATACTATCTTTTAAATGCTCTTTGCAGACTTACATCCAGATACGTAATGAAAGTTAATAATGTTGTATTGAGGTAAGCCCAAATAGGAAAGAAAAAACATGTATATAATCATCCCGGATGTATATAATGATCAGCTTTTCTTTGTGTGACCATTTGATGCGTATTTGAACGACGCTTCAATTTGTCTTTTTTATCTGGAGTGATTACACAGAGATAAATACAATCAAAAGGAAAACATTCGCTTGTGATAGTGTTGGACAGTTATCAAACTCGTTCGATTTTGATGTATTTCTTTTTATATTTACACAGTTACACTTTTCTCCCTCTTCTTTTTGACATACACTATCGTCACAGTTTTCTTTTGTCATTGTCCTTTCAGGCTTCAGCAGTAGAAGTGTTGTGATGCTTTAAAGAAACTCTCTGTCCGTCTATCGACGAATTTCAACTCAGGACTAGGGATGGTCATTTCCGGAAATCACATTTTCCGGTTTCCGCTTTTCCAGAAATTGATCATCCAAATAAGATACTCATTGCTGAGGGCTGGAGCCTGTCAGCGGCTTATCGCACAGTCCCCTGACTGGTCTCGGGCTCAACCTATCTTGGTCTTCACAACAATAACTTATAATATGTTAACCTGCCTGTGCTAAAGTTGCCTAAGGGCTGTAAAGTCATTTCAAAATTCAAATTCAGCGATGTGTTAGATTCCTCATCCGAACTTTTAAGGCAAATTTAGACCAGGCAGCATAGTCAGTAGAATGCTTGCTTGTAATCGCGAGGGCTTGGGTTCGAATCCTTGTACCGTCCATTCTGGCTGAGGTTTACTCTGCTTTTCATCGGTCACTCATCAGCAAATGCTGAGATTATACCTACTACTTAGCCCTGGCTTCCAACATACTCTCTCCCCGCCCTATCCTGTCCTGATATGCCTAAAGTCCAGTAATAAATAAATTCCAATGTGCTATCACCAGGATTCGGCAGCGCGCGTCATATTTGAATGATCTATACGGGTTTGAATTTGTCCATACGTTTCCAACGACACTTCCAACAACGTTCGTAGCCTACGTAGTTCCTGAGATAAAAGTTATTAGGGGGAAATAGAACCCTCCCGCCTTCTTCGGACCCACTCATCCAATCTAGATTATCTACATGGGTTTGAACTCGTCGATATTTGACCAACGACGTCTGAACTGCCTTCGTAGCAGCAGTAGTTTATGAATTGAAAATTTTCGACAGCGGGCAGACAGATTTTGATAGCCAGATAAAATTAATTTTGTCGGGCAAGTCAATGGAGTAGACCATTTCGGATAGTTTGCTGGTGAGAGAGGGTATGGACCATCAAAACGAACTTTCACGCACACTTTGAGTAGTGTGTCTCGCGCTCAGAATTTGCAGGGGGATTGCCATCTTGCTTGTTATGTAACTGGCTTGTTACGTAATACGGGCTGTCTATAACGCTTCTACTGTCGTTCAGTGGATAGAGCGTCGGCTTGAGTAGAAAACCCCGGTTTCGAATCCCGGCGAGTGCAAGACTTTTTTTCTTTCAAAATACATTTCGGTACTTATATTTGTTTTCTTGTATATTTTTCATAGATTAGGTTAGATTAGTAACCATAGATTACGTTCGGTTCGGATATGTCTCTTTACATGCAATCCAGTTCAGAAATGCCGATCGCGAGACGGTCGTCACTTTGAGCAACACTGCCCTAGACGTTTGTTTTCCTTGCTCGATCTTCCTTTGTTCCCTCCCCAGTATGACCTTCCACGACACTCCCGAAAACTCCAAAAGCTAACCTGACGTCATAACTGAACAAACAATACGTGATGTTTCTTGAAATACCAGAGAGGCAAATTTATTTCAGTGCGTAGATCCATTACAATAAAGTACAGTTGACGAAAAAGAAAGTAGCTCAAATTGTTTCCACGTAACACAAATATATTGTATGTTTGAGTCTCGTGGAAACTACAGTTAGATTAAAATTTTAATGTATGTAGACTATAGGTTCTTCTGGCGTCTATTATCTGTCCATGAGTCTCTCTGGCAATAGACCAGACGAAAGCTTGAAGCAGAGCCCTCGTTTCATATAGTCTATTCTCGATACCACGGAAACCTTATTCGGATGTCAGCTCATTCATCTATTTGCGAATAGTCCTTGCGATTTTGTGATCGAGAAATTGATAGTGAGGGAAATGATCAGCATAAGTGTGCTTGTTTTGTTCAATTAGAGGCCTCTGTTTCGAAACCTGGAACAGTAATCTTAAACATCATTTCTCGTTTATAGTCAAGAGTTTGGCAAGATGGCGGCGAACTAGAAGAAAGCTGCTGAAATCTCCTGTGCATTTTTTATTACAATATTCCAAAGTTTTTTTCGGCCTTTCCTTCAAGAAAATTTACTCAGTAGTGTTATAAAGTGTTGCAGTGTTTTATATAATAGTTTTACGTATTGAAAATTCAAAATTAACTGTGATAACATCATCAAATGCGACAGTGACAACAGAGTTAAGAGTGACTGACAGCTATGGCGGACAGAAACCATAGCAACCAATAAATAACTGACCTTAAAACATCAATTATTGAGACTGTTAGACTGCAAAACTGTATTATATTATAAATATTAATTAATAAAACGAAAGCGCAATGGATGGGCATAATTAGCCATTTCCGCGCTAGATTACAAAATACGAATACGTCTCTCGTTTCCTCACTTAGACAAGGCAATTCTGATCTAGTGTTCTAAATTACGCCCATCCTAATTCTTTCTGAACGGTTGGAGAGGTCAAATTAATGATGACATTTTCCCAAACTTGCAGGTGATAACAGAGCTGATGATGTAATGTGTCAAATTTTCTCGATCGAAAGATTGCTTACCTTTTGATACATTAAATACTGATATAGATTTTGATCTCTTGATTCTACGTAGATCGTGGAGTCGCGGTGACTCAATGGTAGAGCGCTCACCTCGGGTGCTAAGGGTCGTCTGTTCGATCCCTCCTCAAGCCATGTGGGCTTTGTGGTGGGCAAACACCGTGTGCATGGATTTTCTCGGGGTTCTCCCGTTTCCACCCACTTTCTTCATGTCACCAATTCATATCATCATCCATACGGTCTAAGCCAAAGTTGAGTAGAGACCTTAAAAATTAAATTCAAAATAGTTATATTTGATTATAGATATAATCATAAACTAAATATTACTCATTCCTAAGTGTCCAATAAAGGTAGCGGGATTTGGAATAGTTCAATTTTGTAATCAAGGGGCCCCGGGTTCGATCTCCGGTGGGAATCCGAGCTCACTTCAAGCTATAGTCAGTCAGTCATAGGATATCTTAATATGATGGAAGGTTATGACAAATTACGATCAGTTTTCCTGCCTCATCAGGTGTAGTATGTCTATTCAGGGACGACCACAAGGGGCATGTGCGTAGGCAAAAGCAGTATTCCTTATTATGATGGTGGGTGTTCTGCCCGGAAGTAAACCTCGAAAGTCCACGGACAAGGTGAACCGATGCTTTGCCATTGCTTTTCATTCGAGGAAGATGATATCCTAGGGACGGAATCTGTTTAAAGTCAGCTCCAGTCCAAACTACTTGTCCTCCACCAAGACCCTTTGATTATACCAGCGTTAACGCTTACACTCAGAGGTAACGCATGCGATATTCGGTTATTGAACAGCCCTACTACTGCTCTCTTCTCTCAGCGTAATGTCGTCTCCAAGAGGGCTGCTGCCCAGGGTACCCACTAGTTTAAGGGTCCCTGCCAAAAGTAAGTCACTAACGTATGTAAATAGTGACGAAACTGACGACCACAGGGGATAGGTAACAGGGGGGGCCTAACAAGTCAATAGGCCAGGGGTCCCAAATGATCTAATCCACCACTGCCTCCTCCTCAACTATAATTTAACGGGTTATTTACTATTATTATTTTAGAGTGCAAATAATTTACATAATAAGACTCTTAATATCAAGAAGTAAATGTTTCAAGTTCCACGCACCTTTTCTGCAAGGGAAAATATATCATCTATGGATGAAAATAGTTCGAGGTTTGAGAGCAAAAGGGCTTAACCCACTTTTCAGAAAATGAGAAAAACTAAGCAAAAATATTAGAAATCTTTTCAGATTTTGCGTCAAACAAATATAATTTGAGTATATTTTCGAATTATTTTTGTTTGACACTTGATCTGTAATGCTGGAGAAGGGGAGGGGAGTGATCTATAATTATTTTCTTAATCTTTCTCAGTTTCGCTAAAAGGTGGGTTGGACTCCTTTTGCTCTCAACCCTTCCAGTTGCATTTAATTCTTTTCCCAGCCTTCCCCCTTTTGGGTATCACATTCACACTTCCTCATTTACGTGAAATAGGACACTTTGTCTGGTAATTAGCTGTTTTAAGAGTTGAGAACACACTGGGGGAAAAAAATACAAACAACACTGACCCTGAAAACGAGACAGCCAGCAAATGAACCTGAAATTCCATCCATTCCATTAACGCACTGCTGCGATTTCATCCCATTCATTCGTTTCCTGCAACACCCAACTACCTGCTCGGAAGGTGTCATCATCCATCCATCCATCCATTGCCGCAGGCGGAGGAGGAGGGAGACAAGGGTTAAGTGTCCGTCCAATGTTCTC
>JAGDQP010023670.1:3997-15291 GCA_022664845.1 Lepisma saccharinum | reverse complement strand
TTTCTGTATTTTTTCTTCTGTTTTTTGTAATATATGTGGTGAAAATTACCTTCATTTAATTTTTCTGTATTTTTTCTTCTGTTTTTTTGTAATATATGTGGTGAAAATTACCTTTATTCATTTTTTCTGTATTTTTACCTCTCTTTTTGTAATATATGTAGTGAAAATTGCCTTTATTTATTTTTCTGTTTTTGTAATATATGTGGTGAAAATTACCATCTCTTAATTTTTCTGTATTATTTTATTCTATTTTTTGTTATATATGTCATCAAAATTGCCCTTATTTAATTTTTCTGTATTTCTTTTATTTTTGTAATTTCATATGTGGTAAAAGTTATCTTTATTTAATTTTTTGACCTTTTTCTTTATGTTATTTGATATGTAGTAATAATTTCCTTTAAAAGAATTTTGTATTCTTTTTCTTGTGTTTTGTTTGACAAGGTTTAATTGCTAGAACAACCTTTGGTCAAATCTCACCTGCTTAATCATTTTATATATGCTATTCTGTTCTATTTAAAGTCAAGTTACCTTACGTCCCTGAATCTTCTCGTATGGACATAATTAAGGATTTATAACAGGATACGCTGAAGCTTTATTCTGCAATAAAAATAAATATAAAATTTCCAGCAAAGCATAAAGTTCCAGTGAAAAATTGGTCACAAGACTAAAGTGAGAATAGAATCCGTCTTTTAGGTAAAGAGTGGTTGAGGTATTCCTCAGCTATCAGTAACACGATGAATTTCTGTTCAGTGCTGCTACCTTAATGATGCAACTTTTGTCCAAAAAAGGAAAGACCTTGGTTCGATTCCTAGTTTATATAGAATCTATCTTTTTTCTGTTCGTCTTTCAACTTGATCTACAGAAAGTTCTTTCTGGGAAGGGAAAATTTCATATAATTTTAATGTTTTTGCTGACGCTAAAATAAAATGATCCGATATAATTATTCCGAAATAGGTAAAGAAGAGTGACAATATTTGCATAGATCCATCATTTCTCATTAAAACGAAAAAAATCTTTGACATAGTTTACATAATGTTCTTGTGTTTGTCCTCTCATTATTGTCATGTCATCCATCCAAGTACCTACAGCAAGAAAACCCGCGACAGTCCTTGAAACTAGTTACGCTGTCCATGTGCCAGAGAATGTCTCCATCGTCAGCCCATCACTTATTCAACTGTGCTGTTAAGGTCACCCGCCGAGAGTCTCACTCTGTCTCGCTCGTCATTCCTCATTGTGACGACAACCACTGAAGAGAAGACAGAAAGAGAGCGACCAACCAGGCGACCAAAACTAAACTCAGTGACTACATCGACAACCACTACCACCACCACCACTAGCACCAACCAGTGAGTCTCTTGGTCTGGTCGTCACAGCTTTTACTTCACAAGACAGTAATTATAGACAATTTCCCAGGGTGCCAAAGAAAGAAGGCTTTGCTCGGACCTAGAATAGATTTGATTTCAAGATACACTAAACACATTTTCACTCACACACATTTATATATATATAAATACAGGCATACATACTAGAGAAGTTGTGTGTCTCTTTCTCATTTCCTTCAGACTTTGCAATCCTGAAGTAAAGTTTCTCGAAGTTTTGGACTTCTTTCCAGCAGACCTAGAAACCTAGAAACGGGAACCAATCTCTTCTTCATGTATCTTTCCTTTTTCTTTTCATTGCATCTATTCCAATTTCAGAAATTCGAGTTCAATCCTAGATTCTGTACAAGATTGGTCTAAATACTTGTCAGAAGGCCATTTGTGGAAATCCACTCCTTTCCGCTATAATTTCACCCGGAACCGAAAGGACATCTCTTTCGTAGACTACTAAACTGAGTCAATAGCCCAGTAGCATTAGTCTGAAATAAACGTCATGTTCGCTTAAATTAATTTTTGATACCAGAGATCGAATATATGCTCAAAATGTCATTAAATGTCACGTGCACTATTTCACACAAAGACTCGTAACACCTGCATATTGTCGACGGTAATCGAACCTACATTGTTAGGCCTCATAGTAAACATTTTTGAAAGCAACCCACTTGCTATCAGAGTATGAGTGTCATGTATTGGCAAAGGAAAGTTAAACCCCTGAAATTAATTCTTCCTTCAAGAAAATCTCATTTGAGGATGCCAGAAACCAAGGAATACAAGTGACATTGACTAAAAAAAATAATCGAGGTACTCTTTTATATATAACTCGAAATATATGTGACATAAAATTGCCATATTTTATACAAAGAAATCTTGGATCTTAATCTGTCCATGTACAAAATATGACAATTGTGTGACACATATATTTAGGGTTATATATAAAAGATTATGATACCTCGCCAATGTTTCTTGTACCTCTTGACTTCTGCAAGCGACATTTACAATACATGTTATATAAATTAAGCATATTGCTGAATGCGACATTCTTAAGTACTTAGGAACACATTCTGTTTGACTCAGTTGCTACCAGATTACTTTCTTTACTAAAGTTAACATTAAGAAATAACCAATATTGAGATGCATATTCCTATACATTTCTTTTAACGAGAACTTCTGAAATGGTACAATGATTACCGTTACAAATACATTACTAAACCATAGACACCTCGCTTTGTTCCAATCATGCCAATTCCTATGTTACCTAGCGTAACGGGGCATCTCAGCAAGATCCCAAGAATCACACATATTACAACTAATTTTTGCAGCCATTCATATAGTTCTGTACTGAACAGGTATACCGGTAGGTCTAGTTCTGAGTTCTGTAGCCGCGACGGAGGAGTCGTAGCATGATCATGGGTAAAGGCTTTTAATAGCTAATGCGAGGTAGGTAGCAAAAGCGCGAGTTCTCGCTGATCGCTTATGTACTTACCACTTCACCCCGCTCGCTAGCCAAGGCCCCTCTCAGAGGTCTACAGAATTCGAAACTGCACTTAATACATAACGACGGAGATCACAGACAATAAAATATCGATAACATTATTTTCCCTTACTTCAATCTGAGACATTCTTAAATCATGCGTTTTGCCCACCTGCTGCATGAAGAACTGTGATACATAAAGTGTCAGTATGTCTTTTACTAGTTGGGAAAACATCAGTGAAACTAAAAGGACTGGAGATTACATTTGGGAAATATTTCAAATTTTATTGAATGAATGTGACTTTAATTAAAATTCTTGTAAAACTTGATTTATCTAACTCAAAATCTAGTACCTAACAGTAAAAGTAACTACATTGGAATTCATTGTCATTCCTTGTTTTCCACCTTACTCTCCTCATTGTCTCCCACGCTGCTAAAAAAATACATTGGATTGGCGCCATTGAAATGTACGATTTCGAGGAAATAGCGTTATCCATAACCTCAAGATAGAATGGAATCGTCTAAAGATGTAATACTTTATACGTCATAATGTTCCCATGATTGCTGATTTCCATAGAATTTCAGAACGTGTAATGGACCGTTGTTGTAGAGAGCGACGTCACACTGTAACGTTAGGAATGAACGGCTGTGAGTGATTTTCCTTTATGAATTCCATGTGTCACATTACGCATCATACCATACGTTTAGCTGCTTGTTGAATTTCACAAAGAAGATACAGCGTTGTAAAATTAAAGTCGTGATCATCGATATTCAGTGGTTTTATTAGATTAGCTCTTTAAGAATATATCCTTGAGAGAAAGCGTGACAAAGTGCGTGCATCATAGCCGTCAAAATTGCGTCCACCATTCGACAATTATTATCTCTGCGAAAAGTGAGAAAACTACAGCACAAGTTGACCCCCATTAACAAATAGCGCGGTCTTGAAAAGCCTCTTCTGCACCTACAAAAGGACATTTCTTCTCATGTGGTGGTCTGCACTTTCCCTCAAAGAGACCAAACTAACAATTCGGATCGTTACTGAGCCGAACAGAGGGAAATGAACCGACAACACCACAAATGCTATACTTTGGTCAAGAAACATGGTTTCATTATTTTGCACGGCAAAACCCACTCTAGCGTGTCACAAATAAAAAAAAAAATAAAAAATAAAATAAATGTGCAGATACTACATAAATTACAATTTGAAAGCTTTCCTCACCCTCGAAACTCTCCCGACTTATTGATAACGAATTATTTATCATCTGTTTACCATACCAAACCAAATCCTTACAGTGAACAGATTCGCTAACGTCAGAGGCATTTGCTGTGATGCTAACGAATTGTTAACGTTACAGCTACAATACTTTACCGTATAATACAGGCTTCGGCAATCAAGTAGCAGAAATTATTATTTATTTTTATCACGTTTGTATTTTTTCTACACTCGTCTTCCGGCCATCTGAAAACGAAGTGAAGCGACCTTCCCTCTGTTTCATAGTTTATAATCCGTAGCTTCTTCACTCTGCTTTTCCTAGGGCTCATCTTTTGGCGCAACCACTGTGTGTTTTGCACACAACACTAATACGATTTAAGAGATGCGAAAGAAAGGTATTAGTGAAGTGTATTTATACAGTGTGGATTAAGAGTCTTGGGCTACTTTCGGAAATGGCTGTTAAATGTCTTTTAAATGTTCTTCAATCAGTCAAGAAGACATGAGGTTACTTGGTCCTGAGCCTAAAAGAAGGAACATACAAGGCTTTTTAAAGGAAGACATTAAAAAGGAAAGAAAATAGGAAGCTTGGAAACCTCCCCAAATGTGATTAACAGAAAAGTTCGTTTAAGTTCTGCAAGGAAGTAGGAAGTCAAATCTTAAAGAAAGAAAAGTAAATTCTTCTTTGTGTTTTCTTATGTAAGCAAAGATGAAGAACCAGAAATTAATTTAGATATTAGTTCAGCTCCACGCATAATTCCTTTTGTAAAACGTTTTACAGAATCCACGTCACTTTCCCATTTCAGAAAATATCTAATTGACACATTAAATATAGTCACGTATGTAATATTGTAAATAGATGACCGATTTAATGATTCTGTCATGTGAGATTACTACTTTCTTACGTTCGGGGAAATATCTAAAATCCATCCCTCAAAATCTCCATATCTCATTAGAATGAACGTAAAGAAATGCCAAGTCAGAATAACATATCATATACATTATATACGATGTATTTACCGTCCATACAAGCTGGTACACTCCTGATCAACAATGGTTGATACAACGTATTTACTTCGTTATACAGAAGAACTATTTTCCAAATACTCTTGTATTTGATGCACATTTGATCAGCTCATCATCATTGTACAGCTTACCTGTACCATCACACTTAATACTATAATACTCAAGATATTTTACATATGATAGGAAAGTACATTTTAGTACGAAGAAGAACATATCATTTTACTAATACACATAATATCTTATAGTCCTTTTGTAGCCTTCAGAAGCCGCCAATCCAATGATTGTTCTAAGTAAATGTGTTAGCACATTTACTAGTTGTTATAACATAAATTTCATTCATTACAAATTCACTCCCTCTCTTACGGAATGAGAGTCCCCTACTGTACCTGTTCGAAAATGGGCTTTTCAACATCAACATTATAGGTGACATGACATTAAATGAACTTAAGAACATGTAAAATTAGCAGATGAACAATATAAATTCGTTCACTCGTAATTTACAAACAAAAGAATCAATTAATTCATCCTTTCATTCATACTTTCACACATACCAAATCTCTCATCATTTCGTAATAAAAGTGAAGACAAAATTACAGAAATTGAATCACAAAATATTTGATTGTACAGTTAACTGTTGATCATGTTTGCTAAAATGTTCTTGTTCCATTATATTTTTTTCTCTTGACCTTGAACCTTACAACGTTTCAATCAATTTACGTACATCGCTAATCATTTCCTTTAGAAAGCCACGCTGTAACCAAACATTCCAAACTGATTTTTGTTTCACAGTTGCAGGATGATGTAAGTAAGAACCAAATCCAGCATCTACCAAAGTATCATCTAATTATATTTCTTTAAGCACGGGTCTAACTATTTCATTCGATCCAATTTTCATATGGTCATCTTCCTGATTAGAGACTTGCTCATTAACCGTGGTTTTCAACATAGTTTCTTGGTCACTGTTTGAGATGGAATCCACATCATCATGATTCGGATATATTATTCTACTTACATGACTTTCGTCATTATCTGAATTGTAATTAACTAATGATGTTTGGAGATCATTACTAACACAGTGACGTTGTAAAGTGTGTATTTTTGTAGTGCTATTTTGTTTCAGCTTTTCCACTTCTGCTAAATTTTGCAACTTTGTGTATATATTCATAAGCTGAGCATTAATTGATGGACATATAGGTGTTAAACTATTTGTAGAGATTCCTGCTGTAGCTTTCATTTCTCCTTTAACTACTACGTTTTGTGAAGAAAAATGAATCTTATGCATTCCATTACTTGATTGGTCCAATGCAATCTGTTTCTCCATTGTCCGAATAATTGGTCCATACCAACGCGTCACAAGATACTATTGTTAATTAGCTGATCAATGACCCACCATTCCACGAAAAATTGTGTGAATTGTGCAAGGTATGATTATAGATCCTATCAAGAGTAATTCTGAATTATTCAGAGTATATAAAGTTTTTGAGCTTTCACTATAATTAATTCTTAATCCCAATTGCTCAATAGTAGCCTTATCTATTATGTTAAGTTCACTCCCCGAATATACTATACACAGGTTTATTCTGCATATATAGTTTCGTCATACTAGCTGGAGAGGATTGTATTGACTGCCTAGATTCTAAACTGAGCAACCAAAGGTCGTTGATTCCGAAACCAGAATCATTCCTGTTATGTTCAGTTTCAACCTAATTTTCCTTTTGGTCAATTATATTTACAGGTACTTTTTTACTTTTATTAGACTTCCACTTTTGCAGTTGGTCACAGCATGCTCTAAAATGCCCTTTAGTACTGCATTTTCCACAGTATTTGTTATAAGCAGGACATTGACCTTTCCTGTGAGAAAGAGCACAAAAATAGCACTTCTTAATTACCTTACCCAATGGACCTTTATGTACACACGAGAATGATGCTATTTGATGCTCTAACTTATTAACTTTACTCAATGACATGTCTAGCTGTCCTAGCCTGTGCGACAACTCCGCGCTGTCATGTTCTATAAGCTCATGTTGTTGAGCTAAATACGATGCCTTCTTGAAGTCTAAATTCTCTACTGATAACAGTTTTTTACGAATGGACACGCACACTTAGTACCAGTTGATCCACTAATTCATCGTCCATAAAATTTCTATATTTACTTTGTGTCACCTGTAATTTCAGAATTTGTATATATTCTGATATTGTTTGACCATAAGATTGTGTCATGGTGTAGAAATGAAATTTGGCTGTTCTATGATTTCTTGGTGTGTCGAAGATCTTGACTAACGCATTCTCAATTTGGTCGTAATACACCTCGGATAGTTTCGTTGGTGTAAAATACATCTTGAGTTTTTCAAATGCATTACCATCTAATGATGCCAATAACAAGTCAGCTTTCTTGTCTTTAGATATCCCTAACACTTTGCAATGATATTCAAAGCGTTCTAGATATAATAAAATCTTGTCTGTATTGGAATCAAACATACTAAATAACATGTTTGGCATCGCCATTATCACTAATACACTTCTTATCTGCTAAGATCACGATTCCACAACTAGTTCTTTTAACACAAGCAATGAATCACTTCACTGAATCTAACTTGTTTGCACACATATTGACTTATGTGGATTCGTACTGCCAACATTCTCGATGGCCATTCTAATATTGTAAATAGATGACCGATTTAATGATTCTGTCATGTGAGATTACTTTCTTACGTTCGGGGAAATATCTAAAATCCATCCCTCAAAATCTCCATATCTCATTAGAATGAACGTAAAGAAATGCCAAGTCAGAATAACATATCATATACATTATATACGATGTATTTACCTTCCATACAAGCTGGTACACTCCTGATCAACAATGGTTGATACAACTTATTTGGCCGGGTGACGTTTCGTCCAAAGACATTTTGTCCATACGACATTTAGTCCAGGGATATTTAGTCCATAGACATTTCGTCCATTGACATTTTGTCCACAAGACATTTCTTCCAACGGATTTTTCGTCCACAAGACATTTCGTCCAACAGATTTTTCGTCCACAAGACACTTCGTCCAACAGAATTTTCGTCCACAAGACATTTCGTCCCATCGACTTTTGGTCCAACAGATTTTTCGTCCACAAGAAATTTCGTCCAACGGATTTTTCGTCCACAAGACATTTCGTCCAATCGACGTTTGGTCCAACGGATTTTTCGTCCACAAGACATTTGGTCCAACGGATTTTTCGTCCACAGGACATTTCGTCCAGTCGACATTTAGTCCAAAGGATTTTTCGTCCAATCCATCAATCCACATACTACACTCTCATCTATATAAATTCACAGGCCAAACTACTGAAGCTACAAACACCAAATTTGGTATGAAGGTGTAGGACCATGAGTAGGTAAGGGGAAAAATCCAACATTTTGTAAAAGTCGCCATCTTGGATCCAAAATGGGCGCTAAACCCATTGTTGTATACAATAGAGCCTTAACGGCTGGGGCTATTGAATTGAAATTTGGAATGATGGTACATTATTTCTAGTAGGTAACGAAAATATTTTCAAATTTTGTAAAAGTCGACATCTTGGATCCAAAATGGCCGCCAAACCCATTGTTGTATAGAATAGAGAGTTTAAACTACTGGAGCTATTGAATTGAAATTTGGTATAGAGGTACATTATCAATAGTAGGTTAATATAATATTACACAATTTACCCAAAGACGCCATCTTGTATCCAAAACGGCAGACTTAAAATTTCATTTTCCAAAACCTTTGAGGTAGAAGCACGAAATTTAGCACAAAGCTTTATCATAAGTAGTAGTTTAGGAAAATAATAAAATATTTTGGGAAAGTCGCCATCTTGGATTCAAAATGACCGACCAAAAAGTCATTTTCGACACCGTTTGAGCTAGAGAAATGTAATTTTATTTGAAGGTGTACCTTCACGAGTAAGTCACGACAATATAATAGAACATAAAAAAATCGCCTTCTTTAGTCCAAAATAGCAGTCCGAAAACCCATTTTCTAAACCACTAAGGCTAGACAAACGAAATTTTGTATGAATGTGTACCATGACGAGTAGGTTACAAAATATGGGAAAACCCTTCACTATGGGGTCGGAGCCCCCTGTAGGTTTGGTGCAGATCGGTATCAAGGGGAACAATAACCGGCAGAGTCTGGCTATGATAAAGAGGGCGCAACCCCCAATACCCCCAAGTTGGGCGCGCAACTTTGGCTGAATAAAGTTAAAGTGAGGAGAAATTTCGATATGTTGCTGATAAAGGTTGAAGCACCTAACACAGAAGATTGAACATTATTTAAAATAAAGAACATTTGATACGAAACAGGTGAGTGATACACTGTAATTTAATAATTTCCAATCACGTGAAATAAATTATTTGGTGCTTTTTTTCAAGATTCTTGTCTATAACTGTAAATCCCGACATTTCTCAGATAGATTAGCGAATATATCAAGGAACTTTTCTAAAATATTTAAGTGTGTGCGACTGGTCTGATTCTTGGAAATATAATGCCATTGCTGGGATGTTCACATTACACAGAAACACTTTCCCTTCAGCAGTTTCCGCCCTCTTCACTCACTTTCAATCTAGTTGCGAAGAATTGGTACAGTAATACGGTATATTATTTCATTATGTCTGGAACTTCTACATCATTTTCCTCTCCTTTTTCTCTTCCTAGTTCTTCATTGGAGTAGTTTAAATCTCTTTGATTTCTTTTTTCAAATATTTTTCTAATTTCTGGTTACCGTCCCATCAGGTTCCTCAACCGCCAGTATTTGTTTTTCCCCAGGTCAAGAACTGTTTTATTTGATTTTCTTCAAGCTGTTTTCAGTTTCTTACCTAACAACATTTGTGTTGTATTTTCGTACATTCTTCCTTAAGGTTTTATTTATATCTTTATATTCGATTCTAGTTCTTGTATTTTCTCACTTTTTATTTCCCTTTTTTGTTCATCAAAAGTTTTGTTTCTTCCGAAATTTTACTCTCCTTTGTCATGCTACTATTTCTTTTGTTTTCTCTCTTATTATCTTGGTCAGTACATTATTTCTGCAATTGATATCTTCTTAATCTTCTATCTCTTCCCGGGCGCTGACTGTGTTGATTAGTTCTGTTGCGGATATCTGTCTGCTTTTCTCTAGTTTCTTTTTTCAATGTATAACGATGACTTCCTCTGATAACCTTCTCTAATCTAGTGTTTATTTCACTCTCATCTCACTACCCAACGATCACTCGAGATTTCGAAACTGTTCACAAAATGCAAGTCTTGACCATTTTCCCTGTTATTTGATAGAATATAATCTATTTTGTTTTCAGCTCCATTTGAGCCTTCCTATGTTCATTTCATCCAAGTTTTCTTCTTAAAAGTTGCACTCGAAATGAATCGTTTATTGGTTTCTGAAAACTTTATTAGTCTCTCTTCACTCTCCTCGTTCTTCTCTGTTGTCTCTTTTGCCAAATGCAAACTTTCTCACTTGCTTGTTACTGCTCCGCTTAGTCCCTACTTTTGCCTTGAAGTATCCCATTACTAACTTATAATGGGATTTAAAATTATCCAAAATATTCTGTATATGCTCGTATATATCTGTATATGCTCGTATATATCTTCGACTTCTATTGCGAAGATTTCCATTCTCCAAGCAACTCAAACCTGAAAATTCTTCCGAGGACTTCTTGAGTACCCAATTCCCTTCGGCAGATTAAATATATATGTATGATTGTTTGTTCGGTACAGGCTTCTAAACCGTTCAACTTACCCGCCGTAACCTCCCTTCGAAACTTTATTTTATATGGACCAGTCTAGTAACTGTTGACTGGCTCTTCACGCACCTCTCTTAGAGGTTGCCGAGAAGTGTAATAGCATAATTTATGGTATAACTATTAAATATATTGTGGGTTCCCATATGCATATCGAAGGATCGATCTGTACCCAATTTTTCACGGTTCCTTATTAAGGGTAGTTATATAAATAATTAATCACAGCCATATTCAATCCACTACTGGATGAGGCCTCTACCTGAAGGGAGGAGTTGGTCTACTGCTCCCACGCTGACCAGACGGGTTGGCAGAGGAGAGCCGATTCTCTCACTGTGATCGCCACTGTCTTTTATTCACAACAGCCC
Source organism: Lepisma saccharinum (assembly GCA_022664845.1). Taxonomy (NCBI): domain Eukaryota; kingdom Metazoa; phylum Arthropoda; class Insecta; order Zygentoma; family Lepismatidae; genus Lepisma; species Lepisma saccharinum. Next base: position 4,081 of record JAGDQP010023670.1, on the reverse strand, counting down.
CCAATTGTCCTCAGGATGCTGAGTCAACACCGAAATTTTTGAGCCCCCACAGGGAATCGAACCCGGGACCGCTCGCACTGAAGT
>JAGDQP010023669.1:0-28876 GCA_022664845.1 Lepisma saccharinum | reverse complement strand
ACTTCGGGAGTGTAGTACCGGCGTTGGACCAACACGGCGTTGAACCAACACGGCGTTCGACCAACACAGGATTTTGCCCTGGTGTAAAAAAATAATTTAAGATAATATTTTTTATTATGTTTTTAGGTTTTATATATCTAGGGCGTTGTCAATTTTATTGTTGATCCAACGCCGTGTTGGCCTTACGAGGTGCCAATCCACGATACAGTTTTTTACAAAAATTATTATTTCACAATTACTTCATTATTATCAAGATTTGTGTTTTACCGTGTTGATCGTACGCCGGATATTATTGTTGGTCTAACGCCGTGTTGGTCCAACGCAGTCTTGTTTCCGTGTTGGTCCTACGCCATGTTGGTTCAACGCCATGTTGGTCAAACACCGTGTTGGTCAAACGCCGTGTTGGTTCAACGCCGTGTTGGTCCAACGCATGTAACCCAGAAAGACTGGTTCTGTGGAACATGTGCAGAAAGTTACAATAACGATGTGAAGCAGAGGAATGGAGCAACATGGATTCAGTGTAACATTTGTGAGGCCTGGTACCACTGTAAGTGTGTAAAGGTGAGCGACAATACACTTATGTGTGAAGTGCATAATACTGAAACTGATTCAGATTAAAAGTTGATACCAAAATATGTTTATCACAGGTTTATCACTACATTATCACAACTTTACCGGACATATTACGAAATTAAAATATTTTCATATTGTTATATTTTATTTTTTCTATGTATGTAACCTTCCCTGATATTATGTAGAACTATTTCAAGCTTATTATATTGTACCAATTTAAAGTTTTAACTCAAAACAACTAAATGTCCTTTCTATTAGTTCTAGAAAACAAACATACTAATAACTTTATACGGGACCATAACACTACCACTCATCATATGAATAAGTGAGTCGAAAACCTAGATATTCCATTTACGGCAATTTTTAGGGTTAAGAAAAAAAAAGCTCTCTACTACTAAAATTATACGTTGAATTGAAATTTCGTTGGTAAGAAATTATAGCATTAGCAACTATGAGTATGTTCCAAGCTTGTCTGACTAAAATACATATTGACTATAACTTATTGAGAACAGAATGTACCGGCTCAATTTTCACATAAATTTGGAATATGTACTGTACCATTCTTAACTCACTCATTCATATATTTGCCATCGTATAGAAAGAAGTGGGCCACGCCTGATATACACAATTAATTAAATAAAGCTTAATTTAAATTTACCATAAAATGGTGCGTACTGGATTTCTTCGTGGCCAGGTAAGAAAAAAAGAAATAGTTAATATTATTCCGATGATATTAACAGTCCAAATCACAGTAGTGTGTGCTATTAGATACGGTACTAACAAACGGATAAACTGAACACAAGGATATGCCTTTGCTAGAGTTAGAATCTGTAAAATAAAAAAATAAAAATTAATGTATGAAAATTACCTCTATATAACAGAACTCGAAAGATCATAATTATCATTTTAGCTAAACAACGTCTAATTAGAAACAATACTATTTTCTAATTTTACGGAAATAAAATTTAGTTTCTATAATATGGTCTTGTTTTGATTTCTTTGATTTATTGTCTAATTACTTACAAGACTAAGTCCCATTTACAAGTCTCATTGTGACAGTTGTCATGGAGAACCGACGGAGGTTTTGCCATTGACTTCCATCGGATGAATATGACATCCTAAGGAAGGGATCTACGTACAGTTTAACGTAGGCTCTGAACCCTTTATGTCCCCACCGGGAATCAAACCTCGGATTGCAATTCAATTTCCGGTAGGGACATAAGTGGCTCGGAGCCAACGTTAAACTGTACGTAGATCTCCTTCCTTAGGACATGTTCATCCGATTCAAGTCAATGGCAAAACCTCCGTCAGTTATCCATGACAATTGTCACTATGACACTTGTGAATGGGACTTAGTCTTATAAGTGATTACACAATAAATCAAATAAATCACAATCAAATATAAAAACCAAGCCAAATAATGGTTTTATTATAGACAAAAACAACCCCCCGTATAAATTCCAATTATTTTATAACATATCCAAAAGAAAGAGTAAAATTCATAAGGACAAATCGAGATTACTAAGGGAATGTCGGGATCTGCCAGTTTCAAAGTCATAAATTTTCCTACCGATGGCCATGACTAATCCAACGGTGTACGGCTGTCGAACTTCTGGCTAATGAGATCTAGAAGGGACACAGAAACATTCAGATGGAGAATACTAAGCGATTGAAAAGGTGCTGTAAGCTTTAGAGTCTATGTGATAGATTATTCCATGGTTTGAGGCAATTACGTATCCAACGGTGTATGGCTCATTTCTGTAGGACTTGCAGTTACTTAGATCTAGGAGAGGCACAACTGGAGAATACTAAGAGATTCAAAAGGATTTGCCAGTTTTAGGGTCAAACTGATAATTTATCCCACCGTTTCAGACCATGACAAATCCAACGGTGTATTGTTAATCTCTCTGTTACTTGTAATTACTGAGATCTAGGAGAGAACAAACGTACCATGTGAAAATACATAAGAAAACTAAGGAAATGAAAAGGGCCTGTCAGTTTTAGAGTCAAAGTCATAATTTCTCCTACCGTTTGAGATCATGACGAATCCAAAGGTGTGTGACTCAACTCTGTTGGACTTGTAGTTGCTGAGATCTGAGGAAGGGACAGGCAGACAGGACATACCCTATATCTTCTATTTTCCCTGGCGTTCATACGGTTGAGCTAACAAGAATGAATTAAATTTTATTAGGACGAAATTTTGACCTTGTTCATAGAAATAGTTAAATTATTCACAAGTGACTTCATCAGAGTTAGGATCGGCTACAAAGTAAATATGAATCTATTACTTCACTTTAATTTAAGTTCCATTTTTTACTACATGCACCTAATCAATTAATCAATCGATCAATCAACCGATTGTTACGAACTCGAATTCATACAGGATCATGAATACCACTCACCGGGAGTAGCTTAATTGAGATATAACCGAGGGTAATTTAAAGGATTTCTGTAATTTCCCTAATATATTGGCTGTTATAGTTGTCGGTCTTTTAACCACAATAGCAGAAATGAACTGCTGACTGAGATAATAAGAGAGAATGTCTATGAATAGCAGGCATCAAAAGAAAAAATGAGAGCAAAATTTAAGAAGAAACTAAACTCTTGATGTAGAAAAGAAGGGAAATGTTCAACAGGAAAATTACATAGAGGAAAACAAGAGCCTGAAGAAAACCAAACAGCAGCTCATGATAGGAAAAAAGCAAATACGAGTAGTTGCAGTGAAGAGACCAGATGGGATCGTAACACGAAATAAGGAAGAAATGACAAAAATATTTGAAAATTTCTACAGCAAATGGTACTACTCCGAAGAAGAACTAGGAAATGAAGATTCAGAAGAAAATGACTTAGAAGTCCCAGACGTAATGAAAGAAGAATTAGATAAAGTACTCCGAGAAATGAAGAACGGAAAATCGCCAGGAGAAGATGGACTCAAAGCAGAGATGTTTAAATGGGGCGGTGAAAAGATGAAAGAGACACTTGCCAAATTATTTTCAATGTACCTGAGAAAGGGAGAAATACCGTCAAGTTAGACTAATGCTGATATCATTTTGTTGTACAAGAAAAGGGACAAAGAACACGTCGAAAACTACAGACCAATTAGTTTTCTGTCAGTTCTATACAAAATGTCCACCAAAGTTATTTTTAATCGTATTGAACGAGACTTGGATTTTAACGAGAGAAGAGAACAAGCCGGATTTCGTACAACGGACCACATACAAGCGTTGAATTAGGTTATGGAAAGGATTAATGAATGTGAACTTCCACTTTGTCTGGAATTCATAATTTGGAAAAAGCCTTCAATTCGGTCTCCTTGTCAGCAGTACTTAAATCACTTCAACATCAAGGCATCGAAACTGACTGAATTTTATTTATGACTTTTAGCCATCTAAGACTCCGACCGGGAGAGGGGAAGGGAAAGGATATGGGAAGGTGTCGGCCAGGGCCTATGTTGAAGGTGCCATCCCGGCATTTGCCTGGTGGGACCCGGGAAAAACCTGAAAAAACCTCAGTCAGGATGATCGGCCGCTGGTATCAAGTGCATACATCAAGTTACTGCGAAACATTTACTCGACTGCTGCACCTGTCATTAGACTACATCAAGAAAGTGAAAAATTTTATGTTGGAAAAAGGGATAAGGCAAGGAGATTCGATTTCTTCACCACTGTTTTATGCGGTCCTGGAGAGAGTGTTCCAAAATTTAAACTGGGGTGAAGTTGGAATGAAGATCAATGGCGAATATGTTCATCACCTATTTGCTGATGAAGCCTTGCTTACTTCAAGTGCAGGAGAACTACAAACCTGAATGGAAGAGCTGTGTAATGAGAGTTCGAAAATAGGCCTTAAAGTGAATTTAAGTAAAACAAAAGTAATGTACCTGTACAATCAACATGCTGAAAAGAAGGAAATAAAGATTAGCATAGAGACAATAGGAATAGTTGATGAGTATATTTACCTAGGCCGGCTCGAATGTCAAGTTGACTGATGAAATAAAAAGAAGATATAAAATGGCGTGGAATTCGTTTGAAAAACTACACTTTATTTTCAAAAGGAAAATACAGATATGTCTCATGTGTAGTGTTTATAATGCGTCTTACCTGTAATGATGTACGGCTATGAAACGTGGACACTGAATGTGCAAACGACTCAAAAATTAAGTCACACACAAAGAGCAATGGAAAGATGAATGCTAGGAATAAATAGGAGGGATAGGAAGACAAATAAATGGATTCGCGCACAAACAAAGGTAGAAAATTTAATCAAGACTACGAAGAAGATGAAGTGGAGATGGGCCGATCACATAGCTAGACGAACAGATGGAAGGTGGACGACAAATGTACTACATTGGATTCCTAGAGAAAAGAAACAGCTGAGACGACGTTCAAATGCAAGATGGGTAGAAGAAATCAAGAGTTTTTCAGGAGCTACGTGGATGAGGATAGCATCAGACCGAGATATGTGGAAAGAAAATGGGAGGCCTTCATCCAGCAGTGGATAGAAAATGACTGAATATGATGATGATGATGATAGTTGTCGGTAGAAGTATACGACATAGTCTTCTGAAAAATGCTGTTTTTCATAAATTCTAGATGAAGTTTAAAAAAGACAAAGCTGCATATACGTATACACGATATGGATGTTCTGTGCTGTTAAGAGTGATGTCCAGAGGATATCTCTACGAGGTATCAACTTGAACATGCCTAAAATAGAAAGCAGGATATTATTCACTTATTTTGAACGTCTGCACAGTTAAAAAAAAAAACCTGTGTTAATTCAACACTTTTCGGGTTCCGAGCGTGACTGCCACATTTTTTTGTGTGTTAAATCAACACAACACACAGTGTTGATTAGACATCAAGTGTTTTCCTGTCACCATCTTGATCGCTTGCTTTCATAGTAATGGAACATATTCTCAATCAATGGGAATTCTGATGCGTAATTGACAAATCGAAAAGTGATTAAAGCATGACATAAGGCGTGAAAATAACTTTGTGTTTGGAGTTCAGCAACATATTTTTTATCCCTATACTGTTTAAATCTAGTGTTTCTTTCTGTCTGGCGACCTAGCTCAGACGGTAAGACGCTGAACTTTCAAATTTCGCTGTAGGCGTAATTTCTTCTTGTTGTTCGTGCCGAAATCAACATCGTGTGTTGTGTTGATTTAACACAAACAAGTGGTATCACGCTGGGACATCAAAAAGTGTTGAATTAACACTGGTATTTTTTACTGTGTTTTTGAAACTGGATATCTTTTCGAGGAAATGTCATTTGATATTAACTACGAATTCGAAGTTACGATAGCTTATCTTGACAGATCCAATAATGTCAGCACCTTCGTTCATCATCAATAATCTAGACAATATTGAATGCAGAACATCGAAACCAAACGTGTATTATCAAAGATCATTATATAGAATTCAAACATCGCGTATTGAGAAACAGTAGGTTCTAGGAATAGCTACATGGGGTGTCATCTTGAAATTTCTAAACAGAAAGAGATGTTAGTGTTCATATTATTGGAACTATTGCTTAATTCTAGACAAGTTTTGTGTTAAAGATATTTTGATAATCTCTTTCATTTGAGAGCTACAGCTGCGGACTCCTATTATCTATGGTAGTTCCTAACCATTAGAGTTTATCAAAATGATTTTAATACAAAAACTCTTTAGAATTAAGTGATAGTTCCAACGAACTGATAAATCCATCTTTCAATTGCAAATTTTCGAGTTGTTCTCCTTATACCCATTCCTGGTATTACGTATATGTACGTGATTATACGTATAGGTGACTACTATATATACCAGTGGTGAGAAATAATGAAAATTACATTAATTCAAAATTTAACCCTATAAAAGTTTGTTTCTAGACAAGCTTGTTTTGTTTTCGTAATGAACGCTACGTTACCATACTGTAATCATTCATTTTACTTGACTTGCCATCATTTTCCCATTGACAATCAGAGAATTGGGACAAAATAGTGGAAATAGTAAGTAACAATTATTATTATACTTTCACACTTACTTTCTTTGCTAATAGAAAATAGCCGGTGGCTAGAGCATCTACTAGAGGAAACCAGATCAGTCGAAGTACCAAATTACAGGCCAAACAAACATACAGCAACTGTCAAAGATTGAGAACAAGATTCAATAATGTGCACTTTTTTTTTTGTATTTGTTTTGTCATTATACACATTGTACTAAATTATAATGAGTATATGATTTGTGCTTCAGATAACATGGTTTGTAGCTGATATTAGGTGAAGAAATAGCTAGCGAGAGACTACAGTTGGAAGGGAATAGATATGAAATCAAATATAAAATATATGGAACATATAATTAATCAAATTGCTGAATGTTTGCAGAATGCTTCCAAACTTAACTTGGTTATCGTGCTTTTTCTACCATTGTCTACAAAGAAACAAGAAGAGGTTTCCGTAGAGTAAAGAATCTGCTTGTTACACGGTAGAGGATTAAATTATAAAAAAATGAACATAAATGAATTGATTCTAGCGTAATATTTTGCAGATTAGTTCTGCCATCATTCTTTTATACTTTAAAAATAATACGCATCACTAGGATACTATATATTTCGATAAAGAAATAAAGAAATTCACGAAGTGGGCCGTTCCTAATGACTAACTTGCGCTTAGATAGCCGTTTCTTACTAACGTTACAAGATAACCGTCGTAAGTTGACGCAAGTTAAATTTGAAACCAGCGTTAATGGTAACTACTGTTTACATTACTAAAATGAATTCGGGTTAACGTTAACTATGGTAAGATGTTAGTAATGTAAACAAAGCATGAGATTGTTTGAACGAACAATAGTAATTAATAACAATATTAAGTTATTTAACGAACGATAACTTCCTTATACCGTGTGTCGTTTACCAGGTTTCCACATTAAAATACCGTTTAGAAACAACATTGATTTGGCTACACTTTAACAACATAGTAACGGCGGAGCGACTAATCTCTAGAAAGAGGTAGTACGACAATCGTTAAGGTATTTTCTAGGAACTTTGTGTTTTACAATTCGAACTTTCAACATTGTCAAACCCCTTAGCATTACAATGTATATATTTTCATCATGGCTTCATTCTCTTAAGAAAGACAATAATTACAGCCTGAACCATAGTATTGTTGCGGAATTAGATTTTTGTCTTACCTAAACCCCAATCCTGGATTTTGCTCACCTTAATTTAATTGCCCAAATAGAGCGAGACTCTATGCTGAGTAACAAAAAAAAAGGGAAAAAGTAAGAAGAAAGAAAAAAGTTTATTACGAGAAATTGTGGAAAGCCTGAAAGATTGTCATTTCCCTGCTTAGAAACATCGAGTTTTCTAGAATTCGTAAATAAATAACAGCATGAGCTGTGCAGGAAATTTGGCCTCAATCTGGTCTGGTGATACATAAGATTTCTGTTGTTTTTGCGGAATTTAGAAAACAACGATGAGAATCTAAGGGAAGCGGCATAAACAAAGGCTAGATAAAATCAATAGAAGCTGATGGAACAATCATAGCAGACAAACTGTGGTCAAGAATAGACTTACTCGTTACTCAACTACCTAAACATCCTTCCTCAGTTCCTGTCGAATTGTTCCAGAACGAAATCACGAGCTTTTACGTAAGGGCTACGTGTTCATGAAATTCTTTCTAGAACATTCCAGTGTAAACAAACTTAGGCGTGTCAAAACGACCTCATATAAAAACCTAGGGACGGAAGTTTCAGGAGCCTTACCAGTCCTCGACACCGTTGGAACGACACCACTGTGTGAATTGCAACCAGATAGGAACTTAGAAAAACTACAATCGACAGGTTAGTCAATTAAATTCTAGGACTTTTGAAAGTTTTCGTACATGAAACATATTTTGCATTGCGACACGTAGCATGTCTTACTTTCACGTCTTTATACAACGGTATCGGTCCCCTTCACTTAGAAGTTGCCTAGTTAGAAATTGATCGTATTAACTTCAACTTTGGCAATGGAATCAAAGGAGAGGTAGTCTGTTGTTTGTTGAAACATTTGTTTATATTAGTTGTTTAATCGTACATCCATAGAAACGAGAAATGTTCATTATAAGAATTTGTTAATATACTTCCATGATGTACCTAATGTAATTATCCTTCACATTTTTTTTTATTAGCTTGAAATAAATTGCATAAAATGTATTTGGATGAGTTTTCTCTTGACAGCTGTTTCCCTCGAGGCAAATATGCCGCTGGTTGACCACGCATCTTTAGTCACGTACCAAATTTGCTCGAACCTCTGAAACCCCTGAAACCTCCAAAGGTTGCTATTACGCCCGCGAACTTGGCTTTACTCTTCTCTGTAGAGTACCGCCACAGTATTTAGAAATAGCTTACTGCGTGCTACAATTATTTATTTCTGATGGTACGAGGTTATATTGTGATATCATTTTGAAGAGCATTTGAAAATTACTCATCTTGGTGTTGGATATGTGAATAGTAGATGTGGAATGTGGAAATTGAGCTCTGAAAGAAACAATTCAGACAAAATTATGCCGTTGATAACTTTAAATAGAAATATGTCATATTGCGTCGTGGTGGTTATTTGAACATTCTGACATTGATGTCGATATTTGAACATTGAAGATATTTTAAAGAAACAACAATACTTATGGATTTCGTAGAGAATTTAACGATGTCGAGGAGAAGACATAAGACAGATTGAAGGAATGTTAAGTGAGGTTAAGAAGCGATACTCCAAAAGAGCGCACTTTGTCCATTTTGGGCGAAATTGAGATAAGAGTGCGATCAGCTAGCTCTTCAAAGGACCTTTTAAACAAGCTATCATGCATGAATATAACGTGAATAGTCCGTCTGCTACAAGCAAAATTTTCATTAATATTCAGGTAAGCGCAGAGTGGGGCAGAGAGGACGGACATATTTGAAATGGCTAAAACTCTCCGCTAGGTGGAGTGACAGATGTGCGGCAGGTGTCATTAGGTTCGTGAGGTTTATTCACAAAAGTTATCATTCATTTATTTTATTTTATGTTCGATTTGCGTTAGTAGTCTGGAATGGAAGGTATATCCCATGATACCTACTGGGTTTACTATAATGTATCTCGAACCAGTACGTTCAATGAACCCCACCGGATTTGCAACCGAACTATGTGCACACAAACCATATGTGTTACGTTTTTGACATTATACTAGATGTTTCACAACTCTCCAGTTCAACTGGAAATCATGACTATTTAATCTGATCACCAACTTTGGTTGTCATTTTGAAAGCGTCTTAAGAATTCTTTAATCACTCGTCTACATATTCGAATTGCCCTAAAAATTTAATATCCAAATGTAACTTCTATCTCGCTGTTGGATTTCTGAGAACTGTTCTTTAAATGTTAGTTTCTTTTGATCTTCTACTACATTTACATTCCATACTTGTATCTGTTCTCTCTCTCTCGTTTCTCTCTGTCTGACAGACATCCATCTTTTTCAATTTTTCATTGTGTGTGTTTAAATTACTCTCTGCATCATCTTGTGTGTACTGTTTCATATCGCTTTTATTCTTTTCATTTCACTTGTACTAATTCATGTAAATCTGAAAAAATCTGTGCTCATGTTAGCTAATTTTCATTACGTGGGAGACACGGAGGAAAGGAGAAAGAGATAGAGAGCTATCTTTCCCAGACAGAATTATAGAATCAGAAGGTGTAAATTGGGTGGCCTAATTGCACTACGTTCACAGTTGCATTTTTTAAATCCAAAGTGTACAAAGTATGAATTTCTTACGTCTCATATGTTTCGTGTTATATATAAAAGATGAACTCATTTTTTTTTTATTTTCAGATGTTGTTCCGAAGTCCTTTGTATCGAAGTCAACAGTAGCAAATTTTAATTTCAAAGTTTTCTTTCATTTAAGGGAATTTTCTTCATAGATTTAGTTCTGTCTCAGTTCTAGTCAACAATAACTAAAGAATACAAACATCAATTTGAGTTACTGTAGCAAAAATATAATTTAATCCTCGCAATAAACAACTGTTATTAGCTAAATTTTAATTAATAATCATATATACTAGGATCATTAAGTTCATACTGGAATTTCATATTTATAGAATAGCAATTACGAGTATTTCGTAAGAAATTACACAGTTAATATAATTTATATCTTGAAACTTAAGAAATATATACTTTTACGATCTAATTTTGTCAATCTGTTATTTTCTTTTCACATACTATAGAATGCATTTATCTACTTGTAATTAGCAGTCCTAAGATTGGTTGAAGCTATAGAGAATATCTTAAGATAACTCGAAATCAGGCCTGTGAATTAGTCTGCATTAATAGGTACGAATCATATATCTTCCGGACATATCGTGTAAAAACTGTACGGAACCAAACCAGACATCTGTTTACCATAGTCTCAAAGATGGCGAAGATCGTTGTAATTTATATAATAACATGGCCAATATCGTACTCATTCTATTGTGCGCAAGAACCCACATGATAGATTAGATCTCTATCTTCTTTTTGAATGCCTTGAAAAATTGCAAACCTTAACAAAGGTCTTATATTGGAATTTATTTTAAGGCCTTTAGGCAACTATGGCTCAGGCCATATGGATGATTATGGGATGAATTGGTGGAATGATGAAAGTGGGAGGAAACGGGAGCACCCCGAGAAAACCCACGCACACGGTGTTTGTCCACCACAAAGCCCACATGGCATGAGCAGGGATCGATCCGACGACCCCTAGCACCAGAGGTGAGCGCTCTACCAACTGAGCCACCGTGGCCCCTGGTCTTATATTGGATTCAGATACCTAACATGATGTCTTGAGTGCATTTTGGCTATGGATAGAATACCTCTGTATATCATCATATTTAACATTCGGTGTCTAAGAAATCCATTCTAATGTAATGAAGGCTATTCTTTTGTATGCTCGGGAGGCTTTTCCGAAACAGAACTGTGAATTCAAATTGTGGTAATATAATGTATTTTTTGTTAATAACATTTGTCACTATAAAGTAGCTATTATTAAAATCTAGTTAATCAATGAAAGATGGAACGCACGAGTTATCTTAAAGTAATATCACAGTTTGTAACGAATACCGTAAAATGTATTTGTTCCGAACAAACGATTGCAAAATTCAGAGTTGCTAATTACTTAAACGGTTCTAGATCGCTGGCTTTCTTATCTTCATAGGCTGGGAAAATAATAAATTATCATTATTTACCTTCAATTTGCGACTAAAGATTAGGATATCTTAGTTCATGTTATAATTTATCCACAGGCTTATGGCGAGCACAGCGTTGCCGCATCTACGCTCAGAAGTTTCAGCTCACTGAGTGCATGTTAATGTGCCTAACACGTAGCAACAATGATCCACGGACAAGACACTCACACTTCCACCGTTTCAAGAAAACAGAACTCCATCTGCTTTTTCCTCACTCACAAAATCAGTAAGCCCTTGGACAAAGTATAGTACTGAATAAAGATAGAAATGGCTGATGTTGTCAATTCACCCAGGTGGACCAGTATGTTAGAGCCGTGCTAGTATTCTAGAAATTGGTTTCAATAAAACAATTTTTTACCGTATTTTGCGATTGTTCCAATGTAAGTAATTTCAGGTACTATATGCAACATTAGTTTAAGCCAGGTTAGATTACATTACATCAAGTACGAGAAAGTTATGAGTACAAGGAGCATAAAATGTTTATAATCAAGCACATCCAGTACTTAATTAGGGCACCTACCTCATACAGTACACAGATGATGTAGGTAGGTGGGTCGTTTGACCAAGGTGTAGCATCAGCGAACATTAAACACATAGTACCCATAAGAGCTTTTGTCCCTAAAGTATATGCTGCCGGATGCTTTGATACTTCTGCAAAGCCAACGAGACAAACACCTTTCAGATATAATACATAAGTTGAAAGTACAACGAGTATATTCATATTACTACTAATGAATTTTCTTCTTGTACACAGAATTCGTATATATATTCGTACTTATAATTTATACAACCAGAACAAGATGGACTGTGTGATCTTTATAATTTTCGGCTGTGAGATTTCCTTATTTAAAATTGTTCCTTTTTATTTATTTATTAATTGTTATAAATTTCATTTCGCTGTACATAACGGCACTGGAGTGCTCGATTAGTATCTAAAGATAAATGTCAAACATTTGCAGTATCGTAGTGGAGAAAAAATGGTATTACCGGAAGGTTTGATTCACGAATATTTTATTAGAATATTGTATGGCAAATACCGAGATTCAATATGGTACTTTTTAGCATAGAAATAATAGTATTAATGTCACTTCTACTACAAGAATTATCAAATGTACTTGTGAGCGAAGCCCTAGACTAACATACGTCCCGATTTAGTCTGTTATAGATAGAAAGTTGCCTAATGCATACTTTCTACGGAAAGAAAATGTACAATAAATTAAGTAACACAAAGAGAAGGCCGCTCTTTTGATGTTTAAAAAAGATACCGGTGCGGCGTCCTGATTTCACTACACCCCTGCTCTTCCGTTTATTTCCAGTTTAATACAAAATGTACAAACGTTTCAGTTGTAACTAAGACTTTTAGGCTTATTCTCGCTGTGCGGCCAGTTTGCTAATTTTATCTTTTTTTTTTAGATGTACGTACCGTAGACCTACTATGCATGTGACAGCACATCCTATAAATTATGATCACGTTATAAGCAATAATTAAGAATAAATTTAAAATGAGCTACACGGTGATGACAATCGTAGAAAACTGTTAGAACTGAAAATTGTGTCTCTATTGGATTAGCCTGTAAGCGAATGATCGATAATAACCGTCCTCTCCGTTGCCTGGCTTCATATACTCACTTAAATTTTTATTGGATCGAGCTGTCCAGTCTCGTTTCAGGTAGGCTAGGGTTCTGTTCTGTTATCACCGCAGTCTCGTTTCAGGTAGGCTAGGGTTCTGTTCTGTTATCACCGCAGTCTCGTTTCAGGTAGGCTAGGGTTCTGTTCTGTTATCACCGCAGTCTCGTTTCAGGTAGGCTAGGGTTCTGTTCTGTTATCACCACTGGCTTTTAAATCTTTAGCTATTCACTCATTCAATAACATTGTAAAAATGTTAGTCAAATATGCTTTCTATTTTTTCTGAAGAAGCTATATAGGTGGCAGACGGATGAAAAAGCAGATACTAAAAATGGGTTGGTTTCGGAATTTGCGTCTTGTCAAGAGCGTTGATTCAAGTTTCCCAATTTTTCTATATTTATGACATTCCGTTAAGGGTCTGGTGAAAGTCTTGTTTCTCGTATCCATATTCATATGAAGCTCCACTCCTAATTTTGATTCTCGCTAAGCGAGCATTTAATCACATGTGGTTGGCTCGTTCTCTCAGAATTGTTAGCACCACTCGACGCGGAACCGACATTCCCCGGAACCAAGGAACTGGAGCTTTTTCATTATAGTGTATTCGAAATCTAGAATTGCTAACTGGTATTTCTTCCTCTAATTGTATTTTCCACAGATCTTTAATTTTATTTCTTCTGCATCTAGACAAGAGATCCAGAAAGTAGATTTTGGATTTGGTAAAAGAAGGGAGACTCGCGTGCGCATACGAGTTAGCATAATCGGCATAAATTCTCTTGTGTGATCCAATAAAGAAAAAATGAATGTCTTTCTCATTTTGGAATTCAGATTATAGAGTTCTATGATTTCAAAAAGTAGCGGGTGTGAATGGTATGTTTGTTTATACGGTATAATTATGGATTGTAATATTGATTGAGAGTCAGTGAGAATGTGATGTCCTTTCTGAAACAACAAAACATAACCTAAACTCTTCAAAATTGCATATTCTTTTCTGTAGAAAGAGCTGAGAATGGGATTGAGTTTATATTTGAGTGCATTTCTTGGATTCATCCCAAACAACACCAGAAATACAGGAGTCTGCCTTACTTCCATTCGTATACAGAAAGTAATAACAATCCCATTTATCTTTAAATTCTGAAATATGATTGAATTTGGGATAGAAAACTTCTATATCATATGGAAAGGAACCATGAATTTTAAATTAAGGATCTCTAACAGATCGATAAAGTTATAATAGTTCATCTGAAAATAAATTGGCTAAGTATTCCCAAATTGAGTCTCAAAATCTTAATCGTTTTCTTTTTGCTTAAGCTAACTTGTAAGACTTTATTAAAAGAGTGAATTTTGATATGTTTACTTCGAAGTAAAAATATAGTAGCTTGTAACATTAGGCATAGTTTGGAAACCTGAAATAAGAGTTTCTGCATAGATGGAAGACGTTAGGATGACTATTCATTACACCTAGCGCAATTCTGACTGCTTTCCTGCAAACAACTTTAATCCGACCGATTAATGTTTTAGAAATTTTAGGTACGATTGTAATTCCATACTCAATAGGGGGAAAATATTTAAAAAAAAATAAAATTAAGCATTTTGGATTGATGTCTGCCATACTTAGTAGTAGCTATAGCTCTAAAATATTTAATATTTTATTTCCCTTAGTTTCTATGTTCTTGATATGTAGTTTCCAGGTAAATTTTTTATCTCTTAAAATTCCTAAGTATTTGAGCGAGTCAACCTATTTGCTAAGGTACAATTATCCGCACCAGAACACAGAACAAACTGAAGAAAATGGTAAACTGCGGTTTTGTTTGTAGTTACTATTATTGAAATGTAAGTTTATGGCTGTCTTCTAATGTCAGCATTAGGGAATTGTAATGTCAGACTTTTCTCAGTCATAGGAGCAGAGGTTTGACGCGCTTAAGAATGCTTGTTTGCCAGACAGTTTAGATCAGCTTACATTCACTAAGGTGAAGGATAAGTTGTTGTTCACTTTTGACATTCAACATTCGGAAATCGTAGAGCGATACCGGTTCCATCTCAGTTAAACAAAAGAATATGAAACTGCAGCAACTCGTAGTATTGCTTAAGAAGCAGGTCATGAAATGTGGATAGGAGGATTTTACAAACGTAATGCTACGGGATCAATTTGTTCTGGGCATTTATGATGATACTATTCGCAAACGTTTCTTGGCTGAAACAAAATTAACCTTTGAGAGAGCAGTTGAGTTAGCTTCTGTCGTGGAACAGGTTAGAGCTGATGTTAACGAAATGAACACCAATAGTCACCAGATAACAGATATGCATTATATCAGTAGTGGCAAAAGAAGGGACAACAGTTATTCGATTACAAAATTCTCACAACCAGAAGCCAATATAGTCAATTGTCCACGATGGAAATATAGCCGAAAAATGTAAGGCAATTAATTTATATTGTAATGCATGTCATCAGAAAGGCCACTTCAGTAGAAGTACGCACTGTAAGACTAAAAGGTGTCAACGTTATTCAAGATTCTTTAGAGCAATCGCCTATACAACCACAACAGGACTAGTTATTAAACAAATTGGATCATATATTTATAGACGATGTATTAGTACTGTCAGCTGAGACAGAACGAGACTCAGACAGTTATGGGCCTGACATGACATTGTAAATAGGTATTAGACAGTTCCCTTTATGATCGATACGGGAAACACTGAAAATTTGATAACTCGTCAGTTGATTTAAACAGTGGGATTTGAATCTTTCATGTTATTAGCTTATTGAGATATAGATTTGATAAACAATACCCCTTCGTCCGTTATAGCAGAAGTTGTATTGCATGTCCAATTTCAATCAAGGTTGTATCTTTTACCATTCCTAGTCATAGATACATTTTTAATAAACCAAATAATTGGTAGAGTTATACTTGAAGTGGTTTTCCCAAATTGGAAACAGCATCTAGTATCAGTATCAATAGGGATAGAACAGCGTACGCACATACCAGTCGTTCCTAAGATTGCTCAAAGTAATTACACCAGGTTTCAGAAAAGCATTTACATCTCAAAGAGTATTAGATAGACAAGAAGCTGGAGAAAGTCGGGGATACGGATAACGGCAATTTCGAATAAAAAATTCTATGGAAGAGCAGTTAATATGGTTGCAAGAGGACATGTTAGCTTTAAATACACCATATTCAGAATTGTTAATACAGCTGCGCAAGGTGGTTAGCGTGAGAGTCAGTAGAGAGGATGGGTCTCATTCAAATGTCAAAAAATCGCCGTTAAAAGTGGTAACTAAAGAGAATGTATCGACGCTAGTCTCGCATAAGGTTCAACATGATTTAGATAGATCATTTGGGACAGTTGTTCATACTGGCGACTCTAGAGAATTAAATGAGCAATGTTGTGAGAATTATATGGAAGCAGCATAGTGTTGGCTGTTAGGTGCTAACCAAGGAGGATAGTGTTGGCTGTTATGAAGAGGGTAGATTGCGGAAGGACCATATGTACTTCTTAAAGTCATTGCATATTAATTCTGAGAATGTCGTTTTACACAATAATTTGTCTGTTATATATTTTGCACCAAAAGCGTTATCATGAATGTATAAAATGGTGTAAGAAGGCTATAAGTATTTTTGACAACGACGAAGAAAAGAATACAGTGATGATCAAAATACAAGACCATATGAGTTAGCACAACAACTGGTAGAGGAGATTAATATCTCGCATGTCATTGACTCAGATTGTAGTTATGGTAGTGTGGGTGCAGTGCAAAAGGGATCAAATATTTGTGAGATGGTGATACCTGAGATTAAACAGGCGGAAAGCATAGAGGAAGAAGAGGATTGCAGTTTTATTTCATTACAGGAATGGTTACCGATGGAAAATAGTGAACATTTACAAAGTACCGTGTCGATAGAAACAAACCAAGATAAATGCTAAGTTTGGCAAAAATATGAATTATCATTGATTTGTTTAGAACATTTATTTTATTGGGGTTTTGGCAGCTTTGCCTATTTTATTGAATGTTTGTCTTTTATTTCAGCTTTTGTATCTATAAAAAAACTATTTACGATTTGTAATAAGTGGCTAAAACAGCAGTTCGTTAAATGTTTTGTTTAAATGCTTCTGTTTGTTGCTAAGCGAATTGACTGTTAGAATGTCACTGATTGGCTAAATCTGTAACTAAAATTTTACCTTGCACTTCTCTTCTTTAATTGTTTATAACCTTATATCGAGCTGTATCATTGGTTCGATGTATTTGTGTGTTCTCTTCAATTATGGCTTACGAGTTTACGAATGTACGTAAGTACATTCTCGAGTTCGAATATGTATAATCATCGGGAAAATAAAGATTATGCATCAAATGTACAGTTTTATCCTTCCTCAATCATTGATATATCTATCTAGCATCATATATGAGTTATGTGGAAATCTATTCATCTTAAATCAGGATATGTGTATCGATTCTATGTGGAAGAATTAGTGATTAACGTGACATCAAAGCATCAATCACTGCATCCTAATTTTGTTATTTCTTTATTTTAGTTTATTGTTTTAAAAGTATGTTAGAGCTTTTCTCATTTTTATATGAAAACCTAGCAAGAAACTCTTAATCAATGAAGTAGGTGACGAAAGGTGCGAATGGGCAATAGCGGATGTTAAACATATAGAGCAACATGTGAAACAAGAACCGATAGACGAGTACAAAAAAGAAGTAAATAATACATTATCATGTAATGGTATTATTACGGGCAAAATAGAGGAAGAGGCACCATCAAGAGAAAGAATGAATGTGGTGGAATCAAGCGTTGGTATGACAGTGGTGGTTCCGGGCTGCAAGTTTGCTTTTAACAGTACAAATGTGAATGGACATTTCAACCTCGGTCTCTGATCAGAACAATCCTACGGTGGATCGATTGTAATTAGATGGCGGCTCTTGAACATGTTATGCTTGCATAAGTCATAGTTGTACTGTAAAAAGAAGACTTGCTGGAAGCGTACTGTAAAAAGGCCGGTCCGTATGAGTTTCTTTATACTGTTAACTCAATCCTAGTCATGTTACTTGATTAGGACCTTACTACCAATTCACCTCTCTCTCTCTCTCTCTAGTGGAAGTTGTTACCCTCGTTCCAATTCAGCTCACCCAATTCAATATCAATACACGCTCTATTCACAAACATACAGTCTAAACTTGAATATTTTCCACGTTTAAAAAAACTACAGAAACATTGAAAAGTCTACACACGCAACCAATTGTGGGACGTAATGATGTGATAATGAGTCGTTGATAATTCTGCTGTTGAAGCGTCAGTACTGGCATTATTTTTTAAATTGTGGTTTATTTAAGGTTATCTACCATCTTTGCCAGGAGTTATCGTAATCAGTTTCTTCATGGCAATTTCTTTTCTCGATTATGTATTTATCAGTGCGTGGGCGAATCAGAAAATGGAAACTTACCGGTATGCGAATATCTGGCGAGCCAACCAAAGGATGTCTTCTACGCAGTTACACATAGTTAAATGACGTCCGTCTACACTATGTAATATTTGAACCCCGTTGCAGAGACATCTATCAGCGTTGTGGCTACGTGTAAGAGAGAACTGTGTTACATCAAGTATAAATAAACGAAAAAGAACCGAACCTGACTTTCTAACCTAACCAAACTATTCATTAGAAATATATTAATAATAGATTTGGGCATAAAACGTGTTTTTGAAAGAAAAACTTCACCCGATCGATTTCCGAACCAGGATCAACTACTCCATAAGTCGACGTCTTCGCCATGTAGCTACGATAGCTGGCTACAAATATCACTTTGGAAGGTTTGTATACAAAGTTCGTGTACCGTATTAAGGCTGATTTTCATGAAAGCTTTTGTAGCGTGAGTTGCTTGTGATTTGGGTGAGTAGCCAATTAAAACACGGGTTTTATTGCGTGTTCTACGTATTACGTAATAAAACACGTGCTTCAAGTAGCTACTCACCTAAATTGCAAGCAAAGCACGCAACGCAAACTTTTATAAAAATCAGCTCTTAGAGCTCATTTTCAAACCCGCTTGCAATTTGGGTGAATAGCCAATTGAAACACGTGTTACAACACGTAATAAAACTAAACCACGAAACACCACTTGTTTCCATTGGCTACTTATTCTAATCGCAAGCAACCCAAGCTGGCTTGAGAATGAGCCCTTACTCCCGAGATAGTTGCGCAGGCGCACTCTCCCGATATTATTCCAGTCTCTAGATACTTTTAGCTAAATGTTCTCAATGACAGTTAGAGACAGTTGCATAAAACCATGGATTTAGATACGGGAGACGGATCGACTGGCCCAATACAATTAAGCTGGGTCAACTTGATGACGGTTTGCGATTAATCTTACCTGGTGATTTGAAATTTACTTGCGTCTTATTGGTTGACCTTTGCCTGGGTGTGTGGAAGCAAGCAGGAAGATGTAATATTTCAATTATGGTATTGTACGGAATGTGATGTTCAGTTGTTTTTTTAATCAATTACACCTGCCAGGTACTCATGGCTCGTGCTAGCTTTAATTTCAGGTCGTTAGAAGTAGATCCGTCTTCCGTATTTAGATCATGGAGGAATTAGATAGAAGGAGACGCCCAAGCTGCCAAATTTTGAAGCTGAAAATGGCCGCCCGTCAATCGTCCAGTGCGGCCATCCGCCATCTTGCGTATGGAAGAAAACCACGAATTCCCTATTGTTTTATGTACAACATACAGATAATATTTACATGAAATCTATATCATATGTTATGATACTTACATTTATTTTTTATGCAACATTTTAATTAGCTCCAGGTGCGGTTGAATGAAAAAATCTAACAGAATAAACACTCCACAATGAAAAATATTGACATATGTAGCCGTTAAATGCGTAAGATCGCTGGCCACATAGATAGATGTGCTCATTAAGGAATTCTTCTGCGAACGCGGCCGACACAGCTTTATGAGTTCAAAATCCGTTCAGGGCGTGGATGTTCCTTCTTTTTCTTCACTTCTGATCCAGAGGAAGGTAATGACAATTCACCCTTGGTTGACCTTGTCCAGCGGTCTTCCCACTTCTTTTAAATTTTCCTTCACTTATTACTTGCATTATCGTCACTATTCGTAGGTTTAACTTGTATATATATCATTAAAAAATTCTAAACCAGAAAGAAATGCTTACACTGTAACTTAGATAAATTAGTTATTAATTCCAGATTAAATTCCGTAGAGGGGTAAAATAATAGGTACAATTTTTGGAATTCGTTAATATTGAAAAATTTAAGCATTGCCGTCTCGAATTAATGGAGAATAAAGCAGAAAGACCAGTGAAGAGGGAACTCTATGGTAGCAGAAGGGCGGGAATTAGAATGTGTCTGATAAGGCAATAGCAAGATGCAATCCATGAGACATAATCTGGCTTTAATTAACCCACCTTCGCTTACTCAGCATTATTTTGTATCTATGCATGAATTTCCTCCCGTGCGATATCGACTTTATCGAGACGTGCGAGAAGGGATAGCCTCTTAAATAAATGAATAGTTGCTCTCCCGCTTTCCTGAAGAAATTAACCCATAAATATTTTCTGGTATTTTACGTAACCACAGGAAAGCAACACAACGAACCCGCAGGAAACATTATCGACACCGTACAATGTGACAATGAGTAACTTGAAATGTTCAAAGGTGTAATACACGAGTTCAAAATTGGACCCTGTTCAAGATTTCATATGAGCAGTTTACTAAATTTTGCAGTATCGTTGATTGATCACTTGCACAAATGAAATTAGCTTTTGTCATGCTAGAAGATATTTCAAGTATCAAAAGCATACAAATTATTTTAGACATAATGTCGAAAACAGGTTAGTCACTTTATATTTATAATTAGACGTTCAACAGACTCCGTGTGTCTGCCCCTCCGCAAGTGAATCTAAATAGCTCCATAGCTATAATTTTTAAATTTCTTGACTACCATAAATTACAATTTACCCCTTGAATCATGTAAACATACTAACATAAAAGATACATATATTTATAACAGTGCTTCTAAGATTCAGAAAGCGTAAAGTGTTCATTTCGAAAAGTTTTGTTACAATTTATTCTCTCATTCACCTGGTCTATGACATGCGAAGCTACATGGTGACCGTACCAGTAATGGACCAGTCGCCAGTGGTTGACTAAGGGAGACAAACAATAATAATAGTTTCTATTGGATACAGTAGTAAACACAGTGCGTTTTATACTTCCATAAGGTTTAATAGTGTAGTCTCCAAATGCTGTGCAATCAGGAAATACAGTACTCCAAAATCAAATAAAAAATGTAAAGGGCATCTGGAAGAGAGCAGAGCGCACAATAAGAGGACAGAAGATATCCGTGCATATCAAGTAGAAGATACAGTGAAATAATTAATTATTGCATTCCTTCGTTGTTCCTTGAATCAAATAATCCTACAGTAAATAGAATCAATGATCTACACTGCAACAATCGTAGTTCGCAATTGGCTACTACAACTGGTCAACTATTGGTGCAACTACACCTTCAGAAATATATTTGTCTGTTGTGTTAAATGAAATAAATGTGAGCTACTTTTTCTTTGATTTATTCTGCATGGTCTTAGGGTTTGTTTCGTATATTTTTTCTATTATATAAACGTCAGTTCTTGCTTCGAGTTGAAATTTTCCTTATTTGGTCAAACATTGATACGGCCACCCTATAAATCACATTATTGAATTGTAATCACATTTAATTTACACCTGAAGGTTTAGTATTATGGTTAAAGAATGCAAACATACACAGATAATTTGTCAGTACTTATAAAATATTGTATAGATCAACATAAAGAGTAAACAAAACTTCCAGTGAACATCGAACGTTGCGTAACGAAAAACAATTCCCCAAAGTGCATGAAATATAATGAATACTACTGACATTTCCTTTAGTCAGTTTTCTTGTAATTATTTAAAACCTATGAGAAAAATAGAACAGCAATCCTTCTCTTTAAATTCTCGAATTAACATATTGACGGCATAATGAAAAGCATAGAAAAGCACTTTTAATTGTCTCCATGCCATCAATTTATATCAACATTTTATATTTCGACAGAAGTTTTCTCTAACACTCACCTGTGAAATGTGACATTGAGACCTTTTTTATTGTATTTGTTGATACATCCGAAAGCGGCACAACTCAATACCATTTTTAAACTCTCATAAAAGCACCAAGAGTGATCTGGTTATTTGCATGTCTGTGAATGCAATACTTCAATTTTCTTCCATACGCAATATGGCGGACCGCGATACATACAGCCGGGGCGGCGGCCATTTTCGGCTTCAATTTATTTTCGAAGTAGGGGTACGCTTGGGCGTCTCCTTCTATCTTATTCCTCCAAGATTTAGATCCATGGCATAAAACATTTAAATAATGAGTTAATCATAGACTTAGGAATATAAATAGAGGGAACCTTAGGCTGTTTTGTTGGAGAGGGGAATGAAGCCAAGAGACGGAAGGGGCGAGGCATTTCTGGCATCTTGTGTGGCACCATATTTAGATATTCTCTTTTCTGAGTAGTGCCTCTCTCAGGTGTACTCATCCTCTATCGAAAAAGGCAATCCTCACAGTACTCGGTATAGAGGGACTCTAATGGGGGCCACACAAGATGGCTGCCGATGAACCGAATTTGGTTTCATGTGACGTCATGTATGTTCTCTATTTTCTTCCTAACTCTATGGAGTTAATCCACGAATTAATCTACACGTCATAGACAAAATAATTATAGATATCAAATCCTATTTTGTCTATGTGTTTCCTGCCCTCTGGTGTTAATCATAAGAAAGATTGGTGAAATCCATGAAACGTCATTAACACGGTAGGGCTGATTTTCTTGCAAGCGTGCGTTGCTTGAGAGTTGGGTGAGTCAATTGAAAAACATGCTACACGTAGAACGAGGAGTCGTGTTGCTAACTTCACATAGTAGAAAACACAGAATGAGAAAGAAATTGATTTCCTTAACGTCTGCTAAAGTGTCAGAAATAGTTAAGATCGCTAAGTTAGTCCGATTCTCATAGGCGTCTACTGGAGTTTTAACGGGCCTAGTAGACGCCTCCTACTGTAGTCAATTCAATACAAGATCTTAAATAATTATGTACTGAGAAACTATTTAAGTCTTTTCTGAAATAGACTACAGTTATTGATATGTTGTAGGCCCTCATCGCCTAAGGTAAGAAATCTTACATTGAGATAAGAAATCTAATTTCGTTGAGATTTCCTCCGGCGGGTTTTATTCCAAAGGCGACGACTCCCTTCCCGCCGTTGCCCCCAATGTAATGTAAACGACCTAGTGTTGGAGATTAAATGTCAAAGACAGATTTTGGTAGGAGCGAAGAGTAAATGTCGGTGCTTTGTGCCGCCCGATCTCCCGCACCGATATATATATAACACTTCTTGAATTGTCAGTGGAATACCCAGGCCTCTCATGGTGATCTGTCATGGGGAAGGTCATCAGAGGGGCTAGGAAAATATTTTACTAACAATTCAGGACATTTATATTCTAGAAGAAACCGTGACTTCGAAAACTAAAAGTGTCTCCTAGAAACTGACTTTTATTGTTGAGGTGAAATAAACGCATCGTTTTAATAATATGTATGAAATAAAATATTGTTGATGTAAATCAATGAATAATGGAATAATTTCTTTAAAAACGCACACATATAAGTTAGAGCTGCAATTCGACAAACATTTGTAGCCTCTTGATAGCATTTTAGACACGTAGGTATTCATGTTTATAAAAATAGGTTGGCAGTGCGTAGGTGTGGGAAAACCCACAGTACTTTTCTATTGTGTCAAAAAAAAAAAAAATATGCCAGGTTTCGAGCTGCCATATCTAACGTAATGGTAGCAATTTGAAAAATATAATTGTATACAAAATAGGTTGGCAACTCTGATTCACTGCACCAATCAAGACTGTTTCGTCCGCTCACATGGATCTCGTTACGGGAGACGGATCTACTTCTACTGACCCGAAATTGAAGCCAGCACAAGCCATGATCAGCTGGAAGGTGAAATTGATTAAAAAAACAACTGAACATCACGTTCCGTACAATGCATTATTTAAATATTCCAATCTTCCGCCTCTCTTTCGTAGCTAGATCTTCATCCATTCTTCGCTTCCACACACCCAGGCATAAGTCATCCAATGAGACGCAAGTAAATCCCAATTCACCAGGTAAGATTAATCGCAAACCGTCATCAAGTTGACCCAGCTTAATTGTATTGGGCCAGTCGATCCGTCTCCCGTTTCTAAATCCATGGTCCGCTCATAGCTAGTCCACTGTGGCTGTCAGTGTTGCCAACTTTTAGGAGTAAACAAACGTATGCAAGATTAAAAACTAACCAGGTCAAGTAATTTTGTTAATCTTCCTTTATGGAAAATTAACTTTATTTGTTTATTTATTTGGTCATGTTTTAAAATCATAATTTCAGTTCAAGCATTTGTCAGTGTATCTCATTGTTAGTTTCGATTTACGAACACAAACATTCCAATTCAGTTTGACAAAGTCTATTAAAATCTCGCTACTTCTGTCTTTATGAATACGTGAATGACATCTTTGATAATCCACATGGCTGCTTGAAGCATTTATTCATATTACTATTGCTTATTTTATTATAAACTGCTTCCTGTTCACAGTAAAATGATGGGCTTGGTTTTTGGGTTATGAGTGCCGTTTGATTATAATAAAATATTCTTCCTTAATCTTTTTTCATCTATGATCTTTTCACCCGGATTGTACGTATATACCATTCGTCGTTCATTTACGGAACGTTTTGTTACTAACCTATTCGTGCCTATGACCTTCCCTTAACGCATTATCATTGAACACAGATGGAGAGGTGCTTCAGCAATCTCTTCTGTGTAATCTTAAGGTGTTCGTCTGTAAAAGGCTGATGCGATTACAAGCAAAGAAAACATTGCAAATTAGACTTAGTAAATATAACATGCCGTTATGACGGTTTTCGATGTCTTGTTGGCCATATTTATTTGTGAACTAAATGTCAATCGAAGTTGAAGATAAACTGTTAAGCGGTTAAAATGCGAAGCTAAGAAAACTCCCATTAGTCAGAAATGAAAGCTTTAAAAATAATTTTAACTGACTTAAAAATAAGAAATAGAAAGAAAGAAAAAGATCAAGGAGGACCTTAATTTGAACTGCAGCTATTTAGAGTATAGAATAGAGAAAACTTTCATAACGTCACATGAAGCCTTTACGGTATAGCGGCAGCCACATTGTGTTGCCCTATTAGAGTCCCTCTATACCGAATTTTGTGCGTAGCCCTTTCGAAACGCACGCTTCTGTCGTGCGTCTACAATGTACAGCACAACACATCTGGGACATTTTCGAGCATTTTACCATTTTCAATTTGTTGCGAAATAGCTGTTTTCTCGAACAACGATAACAATTTTGGAGGTTTCATCACTTTTCTCATTAATTAATAACTTTCACTTTCCATAACAAAGCGTGAGAAGGCAATACTCGGTGTAGAGGGTCTCTAAATGTGGGGCCAGTCAATCCTTATATCTTTCTGGGCGTAACCATCAAGCTGTATGTAATGATACTGGTGTGTGTAACATCTCCCTTGTGAACCTAACCCCTTGAGAGATAGGTCCGGAGATGCTAAATCGCCTAGACTACTCGTTCTGAACAAATTAATATGGTTTGAATATACAGTAGAACCGCGTTAATCCGTCAGCTATGGAACTGAGGGCATGGTCGGAACGCAAGGAAGGTCGGATTATCAGAGGATCATAAATAATAAATACATTGAAGTCTGTTAAAACCAGTCTCACGTGATTAAGTTTTTGTCACAATGGGACGAGTACAATACACTAAAAGCTGATTTTTAGCACAAACAAACTTCACTTTTAAAAGGTCACCGCTTAAGCAACGAACATTCTTAAAGCAAAACATCAGAACGCACTGATCGAGTGTCACCATTTAACTTACTCAACAAAGTACGTAGTATTTTACGGACAAGTACAGACATACGTCGACATTCCTCAATATCCGCCGGAGTCGTATTATGCGAGGAGGCGAACCATCGGAGGTCGGATTACCGCGGTTCTACTGTATTTTACTTATAACTAAATAATTAGTATTTTTAAAAAATAAAGTATTTACCAAAAATACATACAAATAAAAACAACATAAAAGACTATTGTCTTCTTATTTATAGCAGATATTTGTAGTTAATATTTCGGTATATTACACCTCAATTCGTATAAGGACAGACGTTGAACCAGTTTTGCTCTACAATATTTTTTAAATTTAAATTCTATTTATGGCCTTTAGGGAAAAATTTGGTAAATTTATTTTTATATGGGCCAGTAACTTTGAACTTCGGCCCTTCTCGATTCGCCCTTTGGCCATTAAAATCCACAGCCATGCCCCTGCAAAAACTCGAACCCGGGACCTTCGAGTCGTTGGCCTACCACCGTATACCGCACGACTACCCGGCCGGCATGGCCTTTAGGCATTTAAGGCTTAGGCCGGGAATAGCCCACACATCACCGGACGTCCGTCGGATGTCCAAAATACATCCCGAATGTCCGAAGAGATCCAGGATATCATTGGACATCCGTGGGATGTCCACTGGACATCCGAAACAGGACGTCCAAATTATATCCATTCCGGATATCCCTCGGACATCCTCTTTATGTCCTACAATGTCCAGTATTTTCCTTCCAGATATAAGTGTGAAGATAGACTCAAAGACGAAATGAAATAATGTTGGGAAATTGCAGAAAATATGTACTACTTTTACTGGAAGTGCTCTCTGAGCATTGTGGTACAACTAATTATTTGCGAAAATCTGCTATTTAATTTTCTCTAAAATACTCCTATTTTATTAATAGAGAGAGTTGGTGTTTCATGCGCGTGAGTTTGCTTCACATTCAGAAGGTTCCGAGTTTAAGTCAGAAACTGCATGTCCACCTTGGCTGAGATTTCCCAGTTCTCGATTAATGATGGAGTCGCTTCTTTGTTATTCCTTATTAAAGGTCAATTTCCAGATGCTAATATAAAAATTCAGATAAATATGTTTGGGCTAGAGTTATTTTGGTGTTTTCTGAGTATGAAATACTATTTTTAACTGCAGGCTTGGAAAGATATTTGGCAAGGAACCTGTAAATTTCTTGCGAAACCTGCAATCAATTTGCCTATTGGGATTTTAGGAAAGTAGCTATCAGAAACGGAATCTGATCGTCATTTGTTGAAACGTTATTGGTGAATGGGAAATGCACTTTCATTTGTTTTTGTTTATTTCAGCCGAGGGAGTAGGTGTATATATTTCGTGCAACATTTTTATTTTAAGAAAAGCTGAAGAGTTGCAGTGACGATACTAGTTTATAGTAAATTACTTATATACACTTGAGTTTCATTTAACTAAATATGATGGGTCCAAGAGTGATTCGGTGAAACGAAAATTCGGTTAGGCCAGAAACATAGTGATTGACATACTGTAGTTTGGTATTGTACAACACGTTAAAAGAGGAACTTATTTTAAAATAAACAATTTTTCAAACATTGGCCTACCACTATAATGTTAAAGTACAATACAGTACAGTACACGCTACTGAATTTACAAAGAACTTAAAAAAAAAAACAGTGTCTTTTCTTATTTTCGGCTTTCATTATTGACCGTAAGAGTACCCGTTGCCTACTCTATTATACCGGGTGAGCGAATTATCTATAGAACGTTACCTTCAAGGCCGCTTTTAAGTTCCATAGACGTGCAGATAGTGTAACTGGGCGTCAGACGGAATGTTGTGCTAGATAGTGCTAGAATGTTGAAACTTGCAACGTTTGTTCCTTTTCTCCCCCTTACCTCACAACTTAAGGCGCTACGACGACAAACGCATTTTACCGGTATTTCTTCACTATATATGCACTCCAACACCCATATTATGAAAATCACTCTACGCAGCATTTTTAATTGCTTTTCCAATTTGAAATCTTCGCAAATGATCTCTCTTACGCCGTAGTATTTATGCATTTTGAAATTCTAGACACTTCAATGATGCTACGTTAGGCAAAAAAAGTCATTAGATCATTTTTTAAACTTGTGCATTTGAAATTCTACACATTTGACTGAGATAGGGTTTAGTGTGGTTACGTGTACTTAGGTTAAATGAGGTGAGGTGTGGTTAGGTTAGTTTAGGTTAGGTTAGCTCAGATTATGTTAGTTTAGGTTATGTTAGGTTAGCTTACTTTAGGATAGGTTTAAGTTAGGTTAATTAAGGTTAGGTCAAGTTAGAATAGATTAGGTTAGGCTAGGTTAGTTTACGTTAGGTTGGTTCAGGTTATGTTAGGTTACATTAACCCTGGTACACTATACAATGCAAGTCATATTTAATAGGCGTTTATATTTGTAAGAATTTGTCCGATTTACGAACCTGGCCTGCAACTGAACTATATGTAAAATTACCACATTGTGAT
>JAGDQP010023668.1:0-28877 GCA_022664845.1 Lepisma saccharinum | reverse complement strand
TTTGAGCATGGTCGTGTATGTTTCGGTAGCTTGTGGAGCGTGCCGGTTGTTTGCATGGAAATGTAGTCCTCAAAGTCCGATTTTTCTTTGTTACTGCGACTGTGAATATTGATATCGGCCATGATTATGTAATTACGGTGAGTATTTGAGATGTAGGTGAAAAAGTCAAGTGGGATGGGATGTCCAGGTCTAATATATATTGTAGCGATAGTAAGGTATATTTGCTTGTAGTAAAGCGTAAGAATAAGGTACTCTGGTAAGTTCGGCGTATCTGGTACGTGTTGTCTATACGCGATTTTTGGTGAGAAACCGATGGCTGTCCCTCCGTTTGCTCGTTGTGCTATCATATTACTGTCATGTCTTATAAGATGGTAGCGACAGAGTTTGCATGTATCTTTGTTTTTTAAATGGGTTTCGTTTAATATGATAGTGTTGATGTTTTCTTCTAGCACTAGTTGCTCTAGAAGTAGTTTATGAGCTGCAATGGATCTGATATTGATGAAGAGAAAGGCTAATGTCATGATAATACGGAGAATTGTTTTCATTGATATTGTTTTGTTAACTGTCCGTGGCCTGAGCATTTGCAAAAAAATGTGCATATGGGCCTGAGTATGTGGCTTTAAAAGATACATTAAGTGTGGTTTTTGTAGCGTATTGGATTTGTGAAAGAATATGAGGACGTTGGAAAGGATGGATGTTTTGTAAGACGATAGTAATGAAGGCGAGTAGCTGGTCTATGGTGATTGGCTGGTACACAGAGGTGACAGATGGTACTTCTTGTGGAGGTGTGTCACTGGTGCGGATAGGTACAATGAGTTCTGGTTTGTCAGGTTCGGCAGCGGGTCGGGCTTTGCACTTGTAGCTAAAGGTGAGATGATTTTCTTCGCAGGTGGTGCATTTTGGTGCATTTTGCATGTTTGGGCACGTTTTCGTAAGGTGAGGTCCTGTACAGTATCCGCATTTTTGCGTGTTGTTGCATTTGTCTGTGGTATGCGAATTATACATTTGGCACTTTTCACACCTTATTGGAATTGGCGGTGGTGTATTGGAAGGTTCCACACGATATCTCCTTTTGTATAGAAATGCTCCACGTTAGAGAAGTTCATGAATTGTTTCTTGGCTGTTGGTTAGTACCCGAATCATGTATGTTGGTCCTCCTGTTCTGGTTTTGATTCTTAGGCATTTTGTAATTATGTGACCTTCCAGTTTAAGTTCCGTTTCCGTTTCTTCGTCTGAGATAGTAGGTTCTACTCCGCGTATAACGACTGATAATGTTGGTGCTTTCCGTGGAGGCTGCGCTTAACGAGGTGTTTTGTTGTCTAGTCTGGTTAGGTTTGATGTTTTCCCGAATATTTCAAAGCTAAATTTATTACGTATGGCGGCTGCAAGATCGCTGTCTGTAGACTTGAGTATGATACCGTTTCTAGTTGGTATGATTCTAGTTATGGTGTCTCTATGAAGGTATTTTGAGATTTGCTGGAGTAGAAGTTTCGGGTTGATATTTGGAGTCAAAATTTGTCAGAATGAAAGAATGGATTTTGGCGGTTAATGAAGATCCGTTTGGTAGTGTTGAAAAGTCGTCATTGTTTGTGATATCCATATTTTTCTCGGTGTCATTATCAGAGTCACTTAGTGTATGCGTTTTCTTTGCTGGCGGCGAAGACGGTGGGGTTCGTCCTGATCGGGTGTGGTTTGGTGAACGAGATCTCGATTTTGAGATCTGTTGGTGATGTGTGTTTGGTATGGTGCCTGTATTCTTGTATTGGAGAACTTGAGGAAGATGTGGATGCCGTCCTGGTGGATCTCCCATCTTGATAGCTGTTGATGATACACAGAGTGCAGAGCGAAATTTTTCACAAGTGGCAAGAGTACACTGTGATGTATGTAGCGGGATGTGCTGCTGATATGATAATGGAAAGATGATCAGTCTCTGTGCAATGACTGCTTTCTCTCAAAACTAACTTGCACCCTCCGACAGTGAGTAATGCGGTCAATCCTAAAGAGATCGTACGCTGACTGGTCTCGCTTGTGCGTATTGCAACACAAGGTCCTCGAAAGTGAGTTAACGAACCCCTGTTAGGCTAGGTTAAGTTATGATCTATTCTTTTTTTTAAGTTATGTCAGTGATTTTTTTTATTTGCTAGCCGAGGCTAGCACCCCCAAAGGGCTACACCCTTTACTTGGGAAGAGAAGATAGAAGGAAGTGTGAGGATTTAGTAACGTTGGATGGGCGAAGAGGTTTTGTTTATCTTATTACTTTATTGTTTAATAGACTTGATTGGACATTATGAGTTTTCTCATAATCATTCATATAAGATGGTTATCTTATTTCCTAGTCATGATAGCTGATGAGATGAAAGCGAGGTGCGGAAAGACGCCACAACACTTTGACACACTTAAGACAAATGATTGATGTTCTTCTCGTCTAGGGGCAACTCTAGACGGTTATGGAGACAGATGAGGCCTTGCGTTCGAAATGGTCACTGTGCAGTTCATGAAGGCGCAATGTAATGAGGGATGTTATCGACGGTGTAATCTATAATCTGTGCTAAATCTGGGTGGTTCGGTGGTATTACTTGTCGGTAGAGCGCAAATAGTAGGGAAAGTGGTGTGTAAGCGTGATGAGGTGGTGTGTTGCTGTGTCCATGCGAGAGGAGTATGTCATAGAAGAGTGGGTGGTGGATTTCATATCTATTTTGAATGTATTTGGTGCGAAGTGTTTCTAGGTGTAGAAGAAGATGTGGGAAGGTAATACGGTTGTATAATTCTTGGGTTGGGCTAGGTAGTTTTATTCTATATGCTATGCGTAATGCGTGTCTCTCGAGAATTTGAAGTTGACGGTATATACGGTGGTCGGCTGCTATCCAGGCGGTCAGTCTATAGGTTAGAACTGGGCGAAGCAATACTTTATATGTGTTAATAACGGTTTGTGGTTTGAGCCCCCAAGTGGTTCCTGTTAGTCTTTTGAAGAGGTTGAGGCGGTTTTTGGCTTTGCTGACAATTTTCTGTAGGTATGGTCTAAACGTTAAATGATGATCAATTACAAGGCCAAGATAGCTTACAGTTTTTGAAGGTTTTATGGTTTCGTTTTGAATTTTGAGGTTGAGATGAGAAGTGTTTCGTTGGATACGGGAGCGGCAGTTTGGTGGTATGAAGAATATGGCTTGAGTTTTGGATGAGTTATGGTGAGTCCCCACTTACTGCACCAGGATAAAAAGATTTCAATAGCTTCAGTCAGAGTCTTATTCATGTTTTGAATGGTTTTACTTAGGGCTAGGAAAGCTGTATCGTCAGCATATTGAAAGATATGTATATTAGGCGGTAGCTGTGGGAAGTCTGCAACGAACAAAAGATATAAGAGTGGAGACAGTGCGAAACGTTATGGTACACCACAATGTAAGAAGATAGGATGGGACATGCTGGAGTTGATTGATATATGCGATTCGATTTCTTAGAAAATGTAGAATGAGTCGGATATACAGATGCTTATCAGAATAATGGAACACCTGAACGAAAGTGCAACTTACCAGATTAATATGGTGTCGGGCCACCTTTCGCCTTCAGAACAGCCTTGATGCGACGTGGGATGGAGGCATAGAGGTCATGAATGGTAGCAAGTGGAATATTACACCATTCCTCGTGCAGGGCATCGGCCAGTTCTGTGAGAGAGGATGGAGGTGGAAATCGTCGCCGGAGTCGTGTTTCCAAGATGGACCACAGATGTTCAATTATGTTGAGATCTGGGGATTGGGCGGGCCAGGGAAGGTGTTGAACTTCATCCCGATGTTCCTCAAACCACGCTGCAACAACTCCAGCTGTGTGAATGGGTGCATTATCATCCTGGAATATGGCGTCATTGTCCGGGAACAACATCCGGACCATAGGATGCAAGTGGTCTCCTAAAATTGCGACATAATCGTTGGCAGTGATGCGTCCGCGAAGTGTGACCACAGGACCCAATGAAAACCATGATATTGCGGCCCACAGCATCACCGTGCCGCCGCCATGTTTCACAGTTGGGCGGAGACACTGCAGATCATACGCTTCTTTGGGCGTTCTCCACACATAAACACGGCCCGTGGTTTGGAATAGGGTGAATGGTGACTCATCCGACCATACCACACGTTTCTAGTCGTCAACGGTCCAAGTTGCATGGTCGCGGCACCATTTGCGGCGTGCTAAAGCGTTCTGGTCCCTGATGAGAGGTTTGGCCCGTGCAACACGACCCCGTAAGTTCATGTCATGTAATTCGCGGCGGACTGTGATTGTCGAAACAGGTTGGGGGAGGTGCTGATTGAGTTCCTCCGTCACTTGCGCCGCAGTGGCACGACGGTTCCGCGTGACAATGCGCTTTAATACCCGGCGTGCCCTGTCACTGATGCTTTTCTTCCGCCCACTGTTCCGCTTCCCCGATGTGGTTTTCCCGTGTGTTGTGTAGGCCGTCATCACCTTCGACACTGTCCCTGGCGACACACCTAACACACTAGCCACTGCCGTCACACTCACTCCACATAACCGCGCACCAACAATTTGCCCTCTTTGAAACTCTGAGAGGTCTCCCATTTTACACTACCTCCGTCTGCTGCAGCCACTGCACACTCCTGTTCCACGACGCCTGACGTAGTACGGAGACCGACCTAACACACCACCACCAGCAGTCCGGCGCTGCGGTCGCCACGACACTACTGCCAACCGATACATCTGACGTGTTGCCAACTACAGGTGTTTCCATTATTCTGATAAGCATCTGTAGGTGATGCAAGTTGTAAAGTTTGAGCAGAAGGCCTGATGCCAGACTTTGTCAAATGCTTTTTCGAGATCGAGAAGAAGGAGGCATGAAGGACGAGAAGTATTATAATGGTGTATTATGGTATTGATGAGACGGAGAAGTTGGTCATTGATACTAAAGTGACGACGGAAGCCTGCTTGATATATTGGTAAAAGATTATGTTGGTCTAGATGGGAGTGAAGTCGTTTAACTAGGATTTTTTCTAAGGTTTTGCTAAGGGCAGAGGTGAGTTGTATGGGTCGGTATGAAGATAAGTTGTGGAGTGCTTTGTCAGGTTTGGGAAACAAGAGTTTTTGAAGTTTTCCATGGGAGTGGAAAGAAGCCCGTGCGTAGGATGAATGTGTAGATTGTGGCTAATAGCGTTAGGAGAGTGATGGGTGCTTCTTTAAGATGACGGTATGTGATAGTGTCAATGCCGGGTGCGGTAGTTCGTTTGTGTGCTATTGTCTCGATTACTTCGTTTAGGGTGATAGGTGCAGTAAGTCGGTGATCTGGGAGTTGATGATTAGTGTCGGGTTGGAGATGTCTTCGAAACGGGATGGGTCTATATTTAATCTGTCTGCAGGATGTCTTCGAAACGGATTGAAAGGTGGTGATGGTGTGAAAATTTCCTGCAAGTAATCAGCAAATGCGTCTGCTTTATCGTTGTCTGTATGTAGAGCTTGGTTGTGTTGCGAAATAGGATACGTTGTTTTGGAATATTTCCCATTAAGCTGGTTGAATTTTTTCCAATATTTAGTAGGGTGCGCAGTATCCGCTAATTTGTTGCATGTTCCAACCCATTGTCTTAGTTTGTATGCTTTTATGTAATTATGGACTGTCCGCTGGAGTTGACAATGTAAACGAAGTGATTCAGGGTTGCCAGTTCTTTGGTAGTCTCGGTAGAAATTGCGGGATCTTTGAATCATTGGTAGATACTGAGGCGGAAGGTTAGGTCTATGTGGGTATAGGATGGTTTTGGGTATATGGTTTTCGGAAGTCTGTTTGATGGTGTTGGTGAGGGTGTCGATCGATTCATATAGCTCTGTCTCTGTTGTTGGGGGTTCTATATGTTGTGTGTGAAGTTGGATGTAATTCCTGTATTCCGTCCAGTTTGGTTTGTCTATTTGAAGAATTTGACGGGGAGGGGTAGTTCGTGGGATGTTGGATTGATGTCGAATTTGAAGGGATAGTGTAATAGGAGCATGGTCACTGCCGAGAAGATCTAATACGTCTGTTGTGCACCTATTGAGAAGATTAGTAGAAGTTATGACAATGTTGGGAGTGGTGTTTGATATCGGGCGAGTAGGTTTAGGCAGTCGATGTATAGTGCCAGTTGTTTGATATTCAATAAAATCTTGAAAATTGTTTTTCTCCCTGTCAGAGCGACTGTGAATGTTGATATCAGCCATGATGAGATAGTTAGTAAAGTTGTTGGAAATGTATGCAAAAAAGTTGGTATGTATAGAATGTCCAGGGCGAACATAAATGGTGGCTATGGTAAGGTAAAACTGAGGAAAATATAGTGTGATGATAAGATGTTCGGGTACTTGTTGTAAGAGAGGTAAGTATTGGCGATATGGGGAGAGAAACCAATTGCCGTGCCACCACTGGCCCTTTTGGTTGGTAGTTGATTATCTTGTCTTATTAGTGAGTAGCCAGGTATTTTACATGAAGTGGTTGGTTTGAAGTGAGTTTCATTCAGCAGAAATGCATTAATGCGTTCTTCGAGCAGAAGTTGTTCAAAGAGTATTTTATGCTGTTGAAGTGAACGGATGTTCAGAAATAAGAACGTAAGGGCCATAAAATAGATTATCTGATGGAAGTTTGATGGAGGTTTATACTTCCGTTTCCAGCGTTGCTGCATAACAGTGTACAAACGGGCCTGAGTATGTGGCGTTGAAGTTTACGTGCAGAGTTGTACGAGCAGCATATTGGATCTGTTGAAGTACATTCTGTCTTTGAAATGGATGAATATTTTGAAGTGCTACAGTGATGAAAGTAAGTAGTTGATCAATTGGGATTGGTTGATATACAGATCTTATGATGGGCGTGTCTGGCGGTTTAGTTGTTGTTGCTCTGATCGGAACTATGAGTTCTGGTTTGCTTGGCTCTGCGGCCGGTCGTGCTTTGCATCTGTAGCTAAAAGTCGGATGTGCTTCGTTACAAGTGTTGCATTCTGGTGGTTGTTGGAGGTTGGTGCATGATTTTGTAGTATGTGGGTCTGAACAATATCCGCATTTCATACTATTGGGGCATTTGGATGTAGGGTGTTGATTGTAAAGTTGACATTTTTTCGCATCTGACTGGCATTGGAGGAGTGGTATGTGAGGGTTCTACCCGATATCGTTGCTTGTATATGAATGCCCCGTTTGCCAGAAGATCATCTATTGTCTCTTGACTGTTAGTAAGAACACGGATCATATAAGTTGGACCGCCCTGTTTAGTTCTTATGCGTATGCATTTCTGTATGAAATGCCCCTCAAGTTTCAGTTCATCTTCGGCTTCTGTATCCGTCACAGTAGGTTCGATACCACGAATGACTACGGATAAAGTAGGAGGTCTGCGAGGTGGAGGTGCTTGTCGTATAGGTTTGTGTTTCAGGTTGGACATTTTCGCGTTTTTCCCGAATATCTCAAAACTGTACTTATTTCTTAATGTTGTGGCAAGGTTGGCATCTATTGTATGTATGATTATCTCGTTCTTTGTTGGTATGAGTCTTGAGACAGTGTCACGTGGAACATATTTGAGAAACTGTAGTAACAAGATTTTTTGATTTTGAAAGTTAACTTCAAAGTTCGATAGCAAGAATGCGTGAGTCTTTGAGGCTGAACGTGATGGTAGATGTGGAAACTGATTTCTATCTGTTATATCCATCTGTTGTTCGTCTAATTCCGAATCACTGAGAGTGTGAGTTTTTTTCGGCGGTGGTGATGAATGTCCTGAATGGTTGCTTGATGGTGAGTGTGATCTAGTACACGTTTCGATGCTACGGCGTTGGCTGCGGTTACGTCCTAAAGTGTAGTACTGTAATGGTCCTGGTACTGTTGCTGGGAAGTTTTGGTGTTGTCCTAGATGATTCTGATGGGCTGTCATAGCGTTGAAACTGTAGGACCAAAGGCCCTTGATAACCGAGGATGTACACAGAAATACTGAGAGTAGCAAGACAAATGTACGACCTATTGTGAGATGAAATGATCAGTCTTAGTGCAACGACTGCTAACAACTCAGACTAACTTCACCCTCCGGTACTGAGAAATACCGTCAGTCGTATTGTGGCCCTACGTGTACTTTTATCTTCTGTGCGTCTGCTACACAGGGTCCTCGAGAGTACATTAACAAAAACACAGCTACGCTAGGTAAGTTATGATCTATTCTTTTTTTATTCTTTTATTTTTTTATTTTATTAATTCCTAGCCGCAGCTAGGACCCGTGCAGAGGGGTACGCCCTCTATTGGGAAGGGGATATTAAGAGAAGAAGGAATTTGCAAGGATTTGTGGATGGCCAAAGTGGTTTAATTTTATTTTCTTTATTTTTCAATTCCAATAATCTGGACATTATGAGTTTATCTCATAATCATACTTTTGGTTGGCGGAGGTAGATGATGATGATCGAGATGAAGTGCTCTTTGACGTCACAACACATGGGTTTTATTAGTGAGACAAATGCTGGGTTAACTTCTGTTCAGGGGTTACTCTGAACTGATGAGAGAGAGTATGGACCCTGTTAGTAGATGAATATTACTGTGCAAGATAAGATGGTGCTATAAATGCGGGGTTGTCTGGGAGATGAAAGTTGAGAAGGATGTCATGATGAAGATGATCCGGAGGAATGGTGTGATGATAGAGAGAAAAGAGAAGCGAGATAGGGGTATGGACGAAGGTTGTTGTTGGTTGTACTGCAACTATATCGTGTAGTGTTTCGAAAAGTAATGGGTGATGAGATTCGAGGCGTTGACGTATGTACTTCAGTCGGAGCTGTTCAAGGTGATAAAGGATATGTGGGAATGGAGTACGGTCATATAGTTCTGCTGTTGGGCTCGGTAATCTGATGCGGAATGCTGTTCGCAGTGCGTGTCGTTCTAGTACTTTCACTTTGTGGTAGAAGAATAAGGCTGCTGAAATCCAGGCGGTGAAGCCATAGGTGAGTACGGGCCGTAGGAACACTTTATAAGTGTTAAGTACAGTTTGCGATTGTAGACCCCAAGTGGTGCCGGTTAAACGTTTCAGAAGATTAAGCCTATTGTATGCTTTGGATGCGATATGACTTAAGTTTGGTCGCCATGTCAGGTGGTGGTCAAAGATGATTCCGAGATAAGTGACAGTTTTGGTAGGTTGAATTGGCGTATTGTGGATGGTGATGGATAATCGATTAGGATTTCGATGGACACGCGTACGGCGATTTGGTGGGATGAAAACGATGGCTTGAGTCTTATTTGGATTGATTTTGAGTCTCCACTTATCGCACCAGTCTGTAAAACGTATTATTGCTGAATTTAAAGCGAAATTGAGCTGCTGGATGGTTTTGGCTTGGGTTAGAAATGCTGTGTCGTCAGCGTACTGGAAAAGTCTAACATTTTCAGGTAAAGTAGGCATGTCGGCGACAAACAGTAAATATAGAACAGGTGATAATGCAGAGCCTTGAGGAACTCCTGTGTGCAGGAAGATGGGATGAGAGAGCGTGGAATTTGTGTTGATGTAGGAGAGTCCGTTAATGAGAAAGTTGAATATGAAACGGAGGTAGCAGATAGGAAGACGATATGAGAGGAGTTTGTGTATGAGGGCTTCGTGCCAGACTTTATGGAAGGCCTTTTCAAGATCGAAAAGCACCAGGCATGAGGTTTGAGATTTATTGTAATGATGAGTGATTAAGGTTGTGAGTCGTAGGAGTTGGTCATTAATACAGTATCCAGGACGAAAGCCAGCTTGAGTGGGAGGAATTAGGTTGTGGTCATTGAAGTGTGTATGTAGGCGGTGGACGAGGATTCTTTCAAGGATTTTGCTGAAGATAGGAGTTAGTTGTATGGGTCGGTATGAGGAGACTGAATCGGGAGGTTTGTGAGGTTTTAGGAACATTAGGGTTTTTGAGGTTTTCCATTCTGTGGGTATGTAGCTGGTGCGTAGAATAAATGTATATATAGTGGAAATGAGATAAAGGAGGTTGTAGGGAGCTTCTTTAAGATGTCGATAGGATATATTGTCCATGCCTGGTGCGGTGTTACGTTTGTGAGTGGTGATGTGGGTGATATCGACAATAGTGATGGGTGCAGTGAGTGGGTTATTTATAGGAAGAGTGTGGGTGGGGTTTGGCTGTAGGTGTGGAGATGATAGATTGAGTCTGTGAACTTGATGATGACGTTGTGTATGGGTTGGTTGGATTGGGGTGAAAATCTCTTGGAGGTGTTCGGCAAATGCTTCTGCTTTGTCAGTGTCAGTGTGTAATGGTTGGTTGTTATGAATGAGAGGATAATGTGTTTTAGTATATTTGCCTGTGAGTACATTAAAGCGTTTCCAATATTTCGTGGGATGATTAGTGGCGTCAAGGTTATTGCAGGTTTTAACCCCTTGTCTGGTTTTGTAGGCTTTGAGGTAGTTTCTGACTGTACTTTGGAGCTGACGGTGAAGGCGGAGGGATTCAGGATTTTTGGTGCGTTGATAATCTTTGTAGAGTTGCCGGGATCGGGTGATCAGAGGAAGGTATTGAGGAGGTAACTTGGGTCTTGATGGTATGGATGTGGAGGTAGGGATGAAATTTTTTGAAGCTGTTTGGAGTGTGGTGGTGAGGTATGACATACATATAGATCGATTTCGGTCTCGGGAGATGACAGGTTATCAAGTTGTTCTGTTAGATAGGTGCGATAAGCGGTCCAGTCGGCTTTATCATATCGTAATGTAGTGTGTGATGGTGGTGGATTTTGTTGTCGGTGTTGTCTAGGAGTGTCTATAATGAGCTTGATAGGTGCGTGATCGCTACCGATGAGATCAAGTACGTCTACATTATGACGCGTGTTTAGATTTGTGGAAATGATAACTGCATCCGGTGTGGTGTTTGTGTCTGGGCGAGTTGGCTTGGGTAGTGGGATGATGTTGCCAATAGTTTGAGTGAGAATGAAATTTCGAAAGTGGTCTTTTTCTTGTTGAGGTCGGCTGTGAAGATAAAAGTTCGAAAGTTATTTGATATGTAGGTGAAGAATGAGTAAGGTATGGCATGACCAGGTCGGATGTAAATGGTTGCTACTCTAACACAGAGGTTTTGAAAATATAAAGTTGTTATGAGGTACTCTGGTAGCTGAGGTAATTGTGGATTATGTTGTCGATGAAGAGTATTCGGACTGAAATCTATGGCTACACCGCCGTTTGTTCTTTGTGCCGATGTGGAGTTGTCATGACGTATGAGGGTGTAACGTGGTATGTTGCAAGTCCGGCGCTTGTTGAGTAGAATTTCGTTTAGAAGGAAAGCATTAACTTTTTCTTCTATGAGTAGATGTTCGAAAAGGATTTTGTTAGTTGGTAGAGATCGAATGTTCATGAAGAGAAAAACTAAAGTCATAAATATGAATATCAATAGGAAGATAGATGAGGATTTAAACTTCTGTTTCATAGGCTGTTGCATGAAAGTGTGCATATGGTCCAGAGTATGTTGCGGTGAAACTGACATTGAGAATGGAGCGTGCTGCGTATTGGCTTTGAGGTAGTACATGCTTTCTTTGGAAAGAATTGATGTTCTCCAACGTTAATGTAATGAAGGCTAGCAATCTCTCGATGGTAATTGGTGCATTGATGGAGGTGATCGGCTCGCTTGCTTGTTCGACTGGTTGTGTCCTGATTGGTACTATTAGTTCCGGTTTTGTGGCTTCTGGTGCTGGTCGTGCTTTACATTTATAGCTGAATGTCGGATGTTGTTCGTTACACGTATTGCATTTTGGTGGAGCCTGCATGTTTGGACAAACTTTGGTAGGATGTGGACCGGAACAAAAGGCGCATTTCGGTTGATTCGGACATTTACTGGTCGGGTGTGAATTATAGAGTTGACACTTCTCGTACCGAACTGGGAATGGCGGTGGTGTGTGCGATGGTTCTACCCGATATCTGCGTCTGTAGATGTAGGCGCCTGTTGCCAGTAATGAATTGATGGTGTCCTGTGCATTGGTGAGTACTCTGACG
This sequence comes from Lepisma saccharinum, assembly GCA_022664845.1. Lineage (NCBI taxonomy): Eukaryota > Metazoa > Arthropoda > Insecta > Zygentoma > Lepismatidae > Lepisma > Lepisma saccharinum. Next base: position 16,945 of record JAGDQP010023668.1, on the reverse strand, counting down.
ATGTATGTTACGATGTATGTTACCCTGCGTTACACATGATTCGGATGCATTTGATGATGGAATGACCTTCTGCTCGGAGTTCTTCTTTTATCTCTTCGATGGTGAGTGATGGTTCTATCCCACGAATGACTACTGATAGAGATGGTGCTTTGTGTTGCGGTGGAGGTTGTTTTGTGCGTCTGTCCTGTAGAACTGAGAGTTGAGCTGTTTTTCCGAAAATTTCAAAGCTGTGCTTGTTGCGTATTGTTTGTGCCAAATTGCAATCTTGTGATTTGATGATGATGACATTTTTTGTGAATTTGATTTCTAAAATTGATGATCGTGGTACATACTTGATGAACTGTTAAAAAATCTGTTTGCTGGTTTGGAACTTGCTATCGTAGTTAGTGAGCAGGAAAGCATGAAGTTGTGGTTTCTGAGCTGAAGAGAACTGGTCTTGATTGTCAATTTCTATGGCATTGTCATCTGATGATGCGCTTAACGTATGGTGCTTCTTGTGAGGATTAGCTATGGTTGATGAATACGAACGTGGTGAGCGAGACCTGGAGCGGTGAGGTGGAGAAACTTGTCGTTTGTCTATGGTAATTTTGTCCATGCTGCGAGTCTAACGATGAATATGGTGGTGGTCCTGGCACTACTGGACGTAATTTTTGTTGAAGTTGATTATCTGGTGGATCTGCCATGATGATGTCATAAACATGAAGCTACAATGAATGATCAGTCAATGTGCAATGACTGCCAAAAGCTCAGACTAACTCGCTCCCTCCGACACTGACCAGTGCCGTCAATCCTATTGAGGCAGTACGTGTGCTAATCTCACTCGTGCGTATGCTACACAAGATCCTCGTGAGCACATTAACAAACCCCAGCTAGGCTAGGTCAAGTTATGATCTATTCTTTTTTTTTTACAAGCTAGTCCCTGATGAGGGCTAGCACCTGATGAGAGGGTTACGCCCTCTTTGCAGGTAGGGATTGTTAAGGGGAAATCTGGAAGTTTTGGAAAGGGTAGGTGGGCTATGAGGTTCTAGAGAACTTTGGTATCCTTTATTTATTCAAACTTTATCATGGACATTATAAGCTTTTGCTCATAATCATTAATCTTGGTTCATACATAATTTTAAATCGGTGACAATGAGATGGGTGATGGACACGAAGTGCTAGAGACGTCACAACACATTACATAGAAGACAGGCGATTGATATTCTTCTTGCTTAGGGGCAACTCTAAGCATAATGGGAGACAGATGAGCCCTACATTTAACATTGATGGATACTTTGTGGAAGATGGATATGAGAGGTGAGTGAATTACATGAGTGATGAAAGGTAATGTGCAACGGGTTTACTCAGAATTGAGAGGAGGTGAAACTGTAAAGTAGACATAAGGTCCGGAATATGTTGCTTGGAATTGGACTTTGAATATTTTGGAGCCTGCATGTTGAACTTTGTTGAGGATAGTTTCTCTGCCAAAAGGACAGATGTTTTGGAATGTTAAGGTGAAGAAGGTGAGAAACTGTTCAATTGTTATGGGTGGGAAGACTGAATTATTGGGAAGTGGAGATGGCCGTTCGGGAAGTCGAAGCGGAACGGTGAAGGCAGGGGTTTCTGGATTAGCATTGGGGCGGTTTTTACATTTAGATGAGAAAGTAGGGTGAGGTTCGCTGCATTGGTTGCATTTAGGTGGTAGTTGTGATTAGTGCAAGCTTTAGTTGGATGAGAGTCAGAACAGTAGCCACAGACAGGTTGGTTGGGACAGTGTTTGCTTTCATGATCGTTGTATTTTTGACAGCGTTCACAGCGGAGTGGGATTGGTGGTGAAGATCGAGATGGTTCTACTCGATATCGTCTTTTGTAGATGAAAGCTCCGTAAGTGAGAAGGTCATCAATGGTTACCTGATCTGTTGTTAATACGCGGATCATATAGCTAGGTTCTCCTTGTTGGGTTTTGATTCGAAGACATTTAGCTATGTTATGTTCCTCGGCTGTTAGTTCTGTTTCTGCTTCTCTGTCAGTGATTTGAGGATCTACGCCTCTGATAACTACGGACAGCATAGGTGGTCGACGTGGTGGAGGCTGCAAACGGATGGTTTTTGAAGCGAGTGGAGTGAGCTTTGCTTGTTTGCCGAAGATCTCAAAGCTGTATTTGTTTTGTATTTTAGAGGCGAGGTTGCTGTCAGAAGATCTGATTATAATTCCGTTTCTTGTAGGTATGAGTTGAGAGATGGAGTCACGAGGGACATATTTCAACAGTTGGTGTAGTAGTAGTTTTGGTGTTTGGAAACGTGGATCGAAATCTGTTAGTAAGAATGATGACAACGGAGCTTGGTTTGTTGGATGCTGTTCAGAATCAGATAAGTGCATTGGATCATCGGAATCCTCGGAGTTACTGAGAGTATGAATCTTTTTATATGGTGGTGATTTAGAGCTTCCAGATTGGAGTGGATTTTGATGAATGAGAGCTTGTAGCAGAAAGTTGATCAGTGCTTCGGCTGTGCTTTGATGATTTGCCTAGTGTGAACTTAGCAGTGGTTGAAGATGGAGTGCGCTGTACTGCTTGAGGTAAGATGTGCTTTCCAGGTTTAGGCATGATGATGAGAAATTGATGATCAGCCTATGTGCAATAACTGCAAAAATGGATATCTCAAATTAACTCGCTCCCTCCGACACTGAGCAGTGCCGTCAATCCTATTGTGACTGTATGCGTACTGTTTCTCACTAGTGCGTTTGCAACACCAGATCATCGGAAGCACGTTAACTATCCACAGATAGGCTAGGTTTGAATTATGTTTTAGTGATTTTTTTTAACAATTAGCCACAGTGATGCCGTGGCTATTACCCACTTAAAGGGTTACGCCCTTTTATTGGGATGAGATTTAATGAGAATGTATTGGTAATATATAGGAGATGGTCAAAAAGGTTTTTGGTATACTATTTGTGTTTATTTCATTAAACATTTGGACATTACGATTTTGCATTATAATTATACGTGTATATAGATAGGATTTATATAAGAGCAAATAAATATATCAATCAGATTAATGATGAGAATGCAGTGCTATCACGTCACAACCACAACATTGAAAGTGTTAATTTGCACGAATTTATATTTACTTCTGTCCCCGGGGCTCTTCGGGCACTGATGAGATACGTAATGAGCCCTATTTGTTTCTAATGGTTTACTGTGCATTAGATGGTAAGATGAAATCAGGCGAGTCTGAGGCTGTGAAAGATGTTATTTGCGGTAAGTCAATGTGATCGTCGGGAAGCGTGGTGATATAGATACTGGAAAGATGTGAAAGTGGGTTGTTCATTAGAATTGGGCGTTCCTGCGTGTAGGTGGCATTATGTTGAATGGTGTCTATAAGCAGTGGGTGATTATTTTCATATCGACCAGTGATGTATTTTAGGCGAAGTGTTTCTAAATGGAACAGGATGTGTGGAATTGTTACTCAAGCACATAGATTCTCAGTAGGGCTTGGTAGTTTTATACGATGTGCTATACGGAAGGCGTGCCGTTCTAGGATTTTGAGTTTATTGTAGAATGACTGAGGAGCAGATACCCAAGCAGTATGTCCAAATGTGAGTACAGGTCTGAGGAATGCTTTGTATGTGTTGATAATTGTTGATGGTGCCATTCCCCAAGTGGTTCCTGTGAGTCTTTTTAGTAAATTTAAACGGTTGTTGTGGGTGAGTTGTTTTAAGTATGGGTTCCATGTCAAGTGGTGATCGAAGGTTATGCCTAAATATTTGACAGTACGGCTTGGACGTATGGGTGTTTGTTGTACCTGGAGTTCTAGTTTTGAAGGATTGCGTTTCAAACGTGATCGCTGCTTAGGTGTCAAGAACAGAATAGCTTGAGTTTTTAATGCGTTTATGGTAAGTTTCTATTTAGAACACCATCGGATGAACGAATCTATTGCTGTTTGCATTGTACGGTTAATTTGTTGTATTGTGCGTGCGGTGGCGAGAAAGACTGTATCGTCTGCATATTGATAGAGTTGTATATTTGCTGGTAGAGTTGGTAGATCTGAGCAATATAGTATATACAACAATGGAGAGAGCGCTGAAGCTTGAGGAACTCATGTTTGAAGAAGGACTGGAAATGAGCTGGATTGGTTCATGGTTATGTAGGCAATACGTTCGGTGAGGAAATTGTAGATATATCGTATATAAGCTAAGGGTAATTGAAAATTCAGAACTTTCCAGATGAGTCCATGATGCCATACTTTGTCGGATGCTTTTTCAAGATCGAACAGAACAAGGAATGAGGGTTTACAGGTGTTGAAATGGTTTGTGATATGGTTTGAGAGGCGTAGTAATTGATCCTGAATACTGTAGCTGGGTCGGAATCCTGCTTGGTAGATTGGTAGGGGGTTTCTCTCTTGTAAATGGACGTGAAGGCGTTTTACAATAATTCGCTCGAGGATTTTACTTAATGTTGGAGTTAGTTGGATAGGTCTATAGGATATTACGGAGCCAGGTGGTTTATCAGGTTTTAGGAACGTAAGCGTCTTAGAGGTTTGATACAGCAAGCCAAAGCTATGCTTAGCTTGGCTTAGCTTTGTTAGGTTAGATTACGTTAGGTTAGCCTCAATTGAGTTTGTTACGCGCAGTTAGCCTAAATGGAAGTGTAGGTTAAATTAGGTTTGGTTTGGTTAGATCAATATATAAGCTGTTACTATCAAACAGAAGTTAATACGAAACTATGTTATAAAATATTTGTTGGTAGGTAAACGAAATAATTACCCTGTGCACTAAAGCCACATAATGCACATATGCTATAGTAATGCCATTCTATGCACATCGGCTACATAATGTTGTACAAACTATTATACGACTTATTTCGGATATTACCTGTAATTATGTAAGCAATTATTTACTAATTATGTAAGCAATTAATGTGTGTTACTTAATTCCACGCTTATACGCGTTCGTAATGCATATGGAAGTTGCACAACAAAGGCGAAGCAGTCTGTTGTTTGCGAATGTAGTTATGGTTAAATGTAAATGTTGATAAACAGATGGCAGACAAAAATGCATTATAAAATTATGAACAACTCTGAATTAGGAAATATTATGTAATGAATGGAAAATTTTAATAGAAACAAACCTGGTAAATAATTGGTCTACTCAACTTATCACTTAAAGTATGTTGTCACTCTTTTCAGTGAAGAAGTAGATTGTAAATAGTGTATGATTAAGTTGTTTGCAGGGTAAAAACATGTAAGAAATTCACAGAGAACTTACTCAAAAAAAATCATTTTAGTATTCCACTAAAATGCAATAAATACGTCTTCTCATTACCTATATTTTATTTCTACGGCAAATAATTACTGGTTTTGCTAGTGTAGCATTTCTACACTAGGCCAAGATCTATATAGTAATATTAAGTTTCGCCTCACCCATGTGCGAAAGCCTGGGTTCCCTACAAGTAGGCATCTTAATAAAGTATATGACGTCATCCGGAAGAACTAAAGAGTAACACCCCGAGATCATTGTAGTAAAGAGTCCATGTTCGATATATGAGTTAGCTGGCAAATCAAGAAATATACAACTACAACTGTAACTGTGTTGTTAGTAGAGAATAGATAGATATTTCATTATGGCACCACAGCGTGGGGCATCCGATGACAGTGATAGCGATCAAGACAGTAAAATGTTGACCATTTGTGAAGATTGTAATTCAGATGAGAGTGGCTTTGTAAGCTCGAGTGAAAAGGAAGTTCACAGATGCAAAAGTAAATTTCAAGGTGAACGAAGTGAGAATAAAACTAAACCCAAGCAGGGTGATAAATGTTCGTCTTTTGGTAAAGGTCACCGAGTAGAAATGGATGAGGAATTAGAGGAAAAATCGAAAGATAGCGACATCCAAAGAACTGAACATGAAGCAAATGGAGTGAGTGAGGATGAAATAAACGGTACGTCCACACTGAGCTTAAATGAAAGGTTTCAAGTGTTAGGCTCAAAGCAAGTGGTGGAATCGAAAAGTATATCTGTAACAAATTCTGAAGATGGGAGTGAAGAAGGATATGGAACTGAGTCAAAAGAAGAAAGAAGAGGAAGAAGAAAAGAAGTGGAGGAGCATCGTAATAAAGAAAAGAGAAGAATTGAAGAAGAAAATCAGAGCAGAGATATCAACATTTTGAAAGAATTAAGAGACGGAATTACTGTATTATCATGTCAATATCTAGAATTGAAGTCTCAAATAGAAGTTTTAGCAAAGCATTATGATGAACTGTCTCTAATAGTGAATAATCAATTGGGTAAAGAAAGTAAGCACCAAAGTATGGATCATAAATCAAGGCATGAAGGGAAATCTGAGAAGAATAAACATGCAATCCAATCAGTCCGTGTTAGGGAAGCAAACGTCATAGAAAGAAATGAGGAGGAACGGCAAAGTATAAAATTAGAAATTAAGAAATATAGACAAACTTCAGTCAAATGGTTTAAAATTCATAATTATCACAAACAAATTTGTGGTATGGCGGAGGACTTGAAGAAGATGGACCCAACGCTGTCTAGTAGAATAATATGTACATTTATTTTCAAAACTTTGCCGAGATATATTCAGGAAAGAGTGGTAATATATCGAGTAAAGAATATATGGGAATTAGGTAAAACTGTTCGAAGATTGGAATGGGAGTATAAAGAAATGATTAGAAGAAGTAATCAAAAGAGTGAAAATGGTAATTCATTAAATGAGGGGCTTTTAGTGCCAGCTAGTTTTGTTGGAGAGATTGACAAGTCAGAACAAGGAATAGCATTTAAAGATAAAATGGAAAAGGAAAATGGGTCCAAGTCAAATGATATTAAAAAGGAAAGTATAAATATAGTAGAAGACGCAGTCATTTATTCAGAAAGGTTATCTTTGTGTTCAAATGATAATAAGCATACGATTGTACGTGAAGTGGATAATCGTCTTCGTATCTCATACACGAAAGATGAACTGTTGGCGGTGAAATGTCGAGATACTAAACAACTGTGGGAGATTGAAGAAAAGCTTCCCGAAATTATGAAGGAAACGAAGTCAGTACGAGACGAGTGCCTAATGAAAATAAAAGAAAATAATGAGATAAGATTTGAAAGGGAATGTATTAAGCAAATAGAAGCGGAAGATAATAATTTCAAGGAAGAAAGACTTGAAGGTTCGGTGATGATGAGTGTTGAAGAAGATGTGCTGTGTACTCAAAGAAGGAAACGCCATCGTAGGAAAGATTATGGAAATTTGGTGGAGGAGATGTATCAGAAGGTACAAGCTGATTTAAAGCAGAAAAATTATCAAAGAGCTCAAAATCGTTGTGTAGAAGCGTTCGCTATTATTAGGAAACATAAGTTGGATTCAGAAGTATATCGTACTATGGATGAATTGTATGGACAGATTGTAAAATTGTAAAAGAGAGTTAATAATCTGAAGTTGTATGTTTTGTTGGAAGGAATAAGTAATGTGTTAGAGCAATTTTAACTGATTCAAAAAAACATTTTTCAAAGAAAAACTATTATAAAAAAAAATCAAAAAAAATTTTCAAAATAATTTTTTTGCAACAAATTTTTTCTTCATTTTTTTTAACTTGGTTGGGGGCAGGGCATGTGATACAGCAAGCCAAAGCTATGCTTAGCTTGGCTTAGTTTTGTTAGGTTAGCTTACGTTAGGTTAGCCTCAATTGAGTTTGTTACGCGCAGTTAGTTTAAATGGAAGTGTAGGTTAAATTAGGTTTGGTTTGGTTAGACCAATATATAAGCTGTTACAATCAAACAGAAGTTAATACGGAATTATGTTATAAAATATCTGTTGGTAGGTAAACGAAATAATTACCCTGTGCACTAAAGCCACGTAATGTACATCTACTACAGTAATGCCATTCTATGCACATCGGCTACATAATATTGTACAAACTATTATACGACTTACTTTGGATATTACCTGTAATTATGTAAGCAATTATACTATTAATTAATGTGTGTTACTTAATGAATGAAGGCTTAATTCCACGTTTATACACGTTCGTAATGCGTATGAAAGTTGCACAACAAAGGCGAAGCAGTCTGTTGTTTGCGAATGTAGTTATGGTTAAATGTAAATGTTGGTAAACAGATGGCTGACAAAAATGCATTATAAAATTATGAACAACTCTGAGTTAGGAAACATTATCTGATGAATGGAAAATGTTAATAGAGAATAGATAGATATTTCAGGTTTTCCATTCTGCTGGGATGAAGCCTGTGCGTAAATTACGTAGGATGAAATTAAAAATAGCCGCAATCAGTTGAAGAAATCGAAGAGGTCCTTCATTGATATGTCTGTACGTTATACTGTCCATTCCCGGAGCAGTATTTTTCTTCCTGGCGATGGTGATGGCGATTTCATTGACGGTGATGGGTGCAGTGAGGTATCTATTCTCATTTATTCGATGGTCCAAATGAGGCTGCAAAGCTGGTGAGTTCATGTTGAGTCGGTTCGCTGGATGCGTTCGTTCTATGTGAGGATGTGTTGGTCTCAATATCTCCTGTAAATAGCTGGCAAAGGCGTTTGCTTTATCGACATCAGTTTGTAGTGGTTGATCGTCTTTTAGTAATGGATAGGTAGTTTTTGTCCTTTTACCTGTGAGCATGTTGAAACGTTTCCAGAATCTGGTAGGATGTGCTGTATCTCGAAGTTCGTTGCATGTATTTATCCATTGTCGGAGCTTATAAGCTACTATATTGTTATGTACTATTCGCTGGAGCTGCCGATGAAGTTGTAACGAGGCAGGGTTTCGAGTTCTGATATAGTCCCTGAAGGCCTGTCGTGAGCGCTTTACCAGTGTGAGATAGTTAGGTGGTAGCTTCGGTTGATATGATGATAACTGGGTTGTAGGTATGTGCTTTTTTGACGCTGCCTGAATGGTATCGGTGAGCGTGCTCAGTGTCTGGTATAATTCTTCCTTGTTTTTTGGTTCCTGTACGCTGTCGAATCTATTACTGATATGGTCACGGTAGTGGTTCCAGTTTGCGAGATCAAATCTTGTGGTTGTTCAGAGGATGGGTGGGTTTGGTTGCTGTGAAGGTTGGCGATGGAGGATTATTTTGATTGGAACATGGTCGCTTCCTATAGTATCCAGAACTTCGATTTGGATGCGGTTGATCAAATTAGGGGAGAAAATAACTATATCGGGGGTGGTTTGGGAAATTGGTCGCGTTGGTTTCGGTAGGTTTTGTAGGATGCCGTTGGTGTTATTTGTGATAAAGTTACGAAATTGATCTTTTTGCCTGTCCGATCTGCTGTGGCTATTTACATCTGCCATAATGATGTATGTTCTGAAATTATTTGAGATTTGTTGAAAAAACTGCAGTGGAATTATATGACCTGGACGTACGTATATGGTTACGAAAGTTACATAAAGGTTTTTTAAAATAAAGGGTCGATATAATGTATTCGGGCAGATTAGGTTGTGTAATAGGATGTATACGATGTGGTATGGTGGGTTTGAATCCTATCGCTACGCCTCCGTTTGCTCTTAGTGCAAGAATGGTGCTTGCGTTATGTATGAACTGGTAGCCAGATATTTTACATTTTGATTGTGCTTTAAGATGAGTCTCGTTTAGCAAGAATGCATGAACCTTTTCCTCCAGCAGTAATGTTTCAAAAAGTGGTTTATGTTGAGTAAGTGATCGGATGTTTAAAAATAATAATACAACATCCATGATTAATTGAGCTTTGTGGTTGCTTTCAGGAATCGTTAGGCATTGGTGGTGCGGTAACGAAATGCACGTAAGGCCCTGAATATGTTGCTTGGAAAGTAACATGGAATACCTGTTTGGCTGCATTTTGTATTTGTTGTAAAATATGATTGCGTTGTGCTGGTTGAACATTTTGTAGAGTAAGAGTAACAAATGATAAAACTTGTTCGACGGTAATTGGTTTAGTGAGGATTGGGTGTTTATCTTGAACAACATCGGCGTAAGATGGTTGTTCGTGAACTCTAAGTGGTACTACTAAGTCAGGTTTGCTAGGTTCTGGTTGAGGTCGAGCTTTGCATTTGTAACTGTAAGTGGGTTGTGGCTGTTGGCAAGTTGAACATTTTGTTGGATGTTGCATGTTAGCACATTGCTTAGTGGGATGAGGACCGGTGCAGTAACCACATTTATGTTGATTCGGACAGTTGTTGGTTTGGCATTTTTCGCAACGTATAGGAATTGGTGCTTGTGTGCGAGATGGCTCTACGCGGTGTCTTTTCCTGTAAATATATGCGCCAAGAGTGAGTAGGTCAGTTACGGTTTCCTGAGATTGTGTTAGTACACAAACGAGATATGTAGGACCAGATTGGCATTTAATACGCATGACTTTGGTGAATTCATATTCCTCTTGCTTGAGTTCTTCGCCTATTTCTTCATCGGTCCATTCTGGGTCTACTCCACAGATGACGGCTGATAATAGTGGTGGTTTTCGAGGTGGTGGTGGTTGTTTGCTGCGTTGACTGTTTAGGTTAATCATAGTTGCAGATTTACCAAAATTGTTTGTTTCTGATTGATGTTGCTAAGTTTGGATCCGGTGATTTAATGATCATGCCGTTTCTAGTAGGTATGATTTGATTGATGCTTTCCCGCGGTACATATTTACAGAATTGCAGAAGAACTTGTTTTGGATTTTGAAATTTACTATCGTAATTGCTAAGTAGGAATGAGTAAGTTGAGTCTTGGGTTGTAAGTGCTGGTTGGTTTTCCGTAATCGTGACTTCTGAATCGCTTTCACTCTCGTGTTGAACATGCTGTTTTTTGCTTGGTGGTGAGTTTTGTTGAGCATTATCTGTTGTACGAACAGGGGTACCAGAACGAGAGCGAGGTTTAGTTTCGTTTCCCTTTCGCATATGCCTTGAACGTTCTATTTTTCGATATGAGCCTAGTGTTAGAACCGTTTGCGGGAGTCCGGCATGCTTTCCGTCCGACATATTAGTAGTCAGTCCTGGGGCCGAAGCCCGTAAAATAATGGAGGAAAAGGAATAAAACGTGAATAAAAATGGCTGATGAGACGATCTTTGTGCTATGCCAGCTAACTAACTTCACCCTCCGACAATGTATTGCCGTATTTTTTACTGGTGGCACTCCCAGTGGCTTGAAGACATTAGTAAGTTCGTTGACCGTATTTTTTGACTGGTGGCACTCCCAGTAGCATGAATATGTATGTAATGTTCGTTGACCGTATTTTATACTGGTGGCACTCCCAGCGTAGAAATATGTAAGTAGTCTCACTTATTTATCCTGGGGTGAGACCCAGAGCCTTGTATAATACTTTTAAGCGTTCAAGATCTATCTAACTTTACCCTCCGACACTGAAAAATGCCGTCAATCCTATTGTGGTCGTATATATGCTTTTCTCGCCTGTACGTCTGCTATACAGGGTCGTCGCTGGCACATTAACGAACCACAGCTAGGCTAGGTTAAGTTCAAAAATAAGTCAGGTTTTCTCTTACCCTCCGACACTGTAGAATGCCGTCAATCCCAAAGTGATTGTACACGTACCGGTCTCTCTTATGCGTATTCAACACAAGGTCATCGGTGGCACGCTAACTAGTCACACTAGGTTTCGAGAGAATGCGTGATCTATTTTTTTTGCTAGTGGCTGCAAGCAGCTGCTAGCACCCTCCAGAGGGCTATACCCTCTATATCGGGAAGGGGATTTAGAAGATGTAGGAGGATAGAAAATAGAGATGGGCTGAGAGCAGTTACTTTATTTTATTATCCTTTATTTATTTTAAATCAATAAAGTGGGCAATTATGAGCATTGGCTCATAATCATGTAGATAGGTTATATCTGATTATAATAGGATGTGCCAAGATGGTGAAATCAAGTACACATTACAACACTAGACACATATAAGAGAAATGATTGATAATCTTCTGCCCAGGGGCAACTCTGGGCGTATTGGAAAATGGATGAAGCCCAGTTAGTTTGACATGATTATTGTGCTATAATGAGAATGCGTCATGAGCGTCAATGGATGAATATGTTGGGTTGTGATGGTACTTGCTAGACTGCCGTTTCTAGGGGGCTGGTATGAAAATGGACGTAAGGGCCAGAGCAGGTAGCATGGAAATTGAGATGGAAGGTTGTTCGAGCTGCGTATTGGGTTTGAGAGAGGACATGTGGTCGTTGTAGTGGATATAGGTTCTGAAGAGTAATGGTAAAAAAACGTAAGAAGCTGTTCGACGGTGATAGGTTGGGATGCTTAAGATGGAGGTGTAGTGGGGTTTTGCTCTGTTGGTCGGATTTGTACTATGAATTCTGGCTTAATGGAGTCTCCTGTCGGTCTGCCTTTACATTTGTAACTGAATGTCAAGTGTTGTGCTCCACAAGTAGTGCATTTTGGTGGCATTTGCAAGTTCGAACAGTCTTTTGTCTGATGTGGGCCGGTGCAATACCCACATTTACTTTCATTAGGACAGTTGATAGTGTGATGAGCGTTGTATAGCTGACAGCGTTCACAGCGGAGTGGCAGCGGTGGTGGTGAATGTGACGGTTCGACTCTGTATCTTCTCCTGTATATGTATGCTCCATTGGATAGAAGGTCATTAAGAGTCTGCTGATGATGAGTGAGGACTCGAACCATGTAGCTAGGTGTTCCCAAAAAAGTTTTGATTCTAAGGCATTTGGTGATTCTAAGTCCTTCTAGTTTGAGCTCTTCCTCGGCTTCTTCATCGGTGATATCAGGATTTACACCTCCGATGACAACTGACAATGTAGGTGATTTACGTGGTGGTGGTGGTTGTCGCAATGGCTTACTGTCCAGTCTAGTCATGGTAGCTGTTTTCCCAAAATCTCAAAGCTGTGTTTGTTGCGGATAGTAGTAGCCAAGTGAGGATCTAGAGTCTGAATGATAATTCCATTGCGAGTGGGAATGATTCTTGTGATTTTCTCTCGAGATGTATATTTGAGACATTGGTGAAGAAGTTGTTTCGGGTTGCTGAACTTTGGATCGAAGTTGGATAGCAGGAAGGAATGTGTTGTGACTGCTGTTGATGATGAGAGTTCTTGATTTCCAATATCCATTGAATGGTCCGATTCTGATTCAGTCACTAATGGTGTGCGTCCTTTTGCTAGGCGGTAACTGTTGCGATGATTGTTCAGATCTGCTAGCTGATGGTGAGCGTGAACGTACAGATGATGTGCCGGTAGCTGTTTCTAAGTAATTTCTCTGCTTAGGAATGGTGCCTGTTGGTGAATATGACGAAGGATTGTTATACGGTGGCGGTCCATGAATGACAGGTGGTAGATTTGGATGACGTCCAGAAGTTCCAAGTCGTTTCTTCTCTTTCATGAGGATGGCTAGAATGAACACAGATGAAAAAGGATGAGTCTTGTCTGTCAGTAATGATTAGATAGTGATCAGTCTGTGCAATGACTACTGTCTTTAACTCGTACCCTCCGACACTGAAAAATGCCGTAAATCCTAGAGTGGCTGTATGCTTACTAATCTCTCCTGTGCGTCTGCTACACAGGGTCCTCGCTGGCAAGTTAACAAATCCACAGCTAGGCTAGGTTTATGTGAAACAAAATCTGGCTATTTTGGCTCTGCTAACAAAGCGTTTGAACCGAAACACCAGTTTGGTAATCCTATGCTCTATTCTTTTTTTATTGCTAGCCGAAGCTAGCTCCTCCAAAGGGCTATACCCTCTATCTGGGATGGGAAGTTAATGGAATTAAGGGTTTATTTTCAGAGGTGGAAGGTCTATGTGGTTTTAGTTTATCTTTCACTTTATTTATTTATTTTTCATCATAGGAAATTATGAGTTTACCTCATAATCATTTAAATGGTGGGAATATTAAGTAAATGATAATGTGATGGTTCGTGAAAGGATGGATGTGAGGTGCGGTCGACGTCACAACAGTTTGGCACACTTAAGACAGATGAATGATAATCTTCCGGCCTAGGGGCTGCTCTAGGCCATGATGTAGACAGATGGGCCCTGTACGTTCGAAATGGTTACTGTGCAATATATTACGGTGAGACATAATGAGGCGGATGGAGTCGGCGAAATTGGGAGATGAATGGTTCGTCTGGGTGATCGGGAGGAAGCGTGTAATGCTATATATTTAGAAGTGTAGAAAGTTGTGTATTTTCAGTGAACTGTCTGTCGTGTTCTAATTGTGTTCGGATAATATCGGTGAAGAGTGGGTGTTGAATGTCGAAGCGCTTACGTGTGTACCTTAAACGTATTGATTCTAAGTGATAGAGTAGATGGGGGAACGTTACTTTATTGTAGAGCTCTTGTGTTGGACTGGGTAATTGTTTAATTCGATAGGCAATGCGAAGGGCGTGTCGTTCCAGGATTTGAAGTTTGTTGTAGATGGCGGGGTTTGCGTTGATCCATGATGTATATCCATATGTCAGAACTGGTCGTAAGAATGCTTTGTAGGTATTGAGAACTCTGTATGGTTTTAGACCCCAAGTTGTACCTGTCAGACGTTTGAGGAGGTTTATTCTGTTTTTGGCTTTACTGATGACCGTTTGGAGGTGTGTTCGCCAGGTAAGGTGTTCATCGAAGGTGAGGCCTAGATAGGTTACTGTTTTAGTGGGCGTAATGTTTTCATGAAGAACAGTCAGGTTTAATTTAGTAGGATTGCGTCGGATACGGCATCGTTTTTTAGGGGGTAAAGTGACGATCGTTTGTGTTTTCCGTGAGTTGATTCTAAGACCACACTTACTGCACCACGAGGTGAAGATGGTGATTGCTTCGTTCATGGTTCTATTGATGTGTTGAATAGTGTTGCTTAGTGCGAGAAAGGCGGTGTCATCTGCATATTGAAATAGATGTATGTTTGGAGGAAGGGGAGAGAGATCTGCTACGTACAAAAGATATTAGAGTGTTGATAGAGCGGATCCTTGTGGAACGCCACAATGAAGAAATATGGGGTGGGAAAGGCTATTATTGATACTAATGTAGGCTAGACGAGTGGAGATGAAGTTGAAAATGAAACGGAGATAGAAAACGGGTAGTTGGAAGAATTGGAGCTTGTATAAGAGTGCTCGATGATAAACTTTATCGAATGCTTTTTCTAGGTCAAAGAGGGTAAAGCAGGAGGGGAGGGATTTATCGTAGTGGATGGTTATTTGGTTTGTAAGGCGGAGTAGTTGGTCAGAAATGCTAAAGTTGGGTCGGAATCCTGCTTGGTGCAAAGGGAGGAGGTTGTGTAGTTTTAGGTGTGTATGTAGGCGGTGGACAAGGATCTTTTCCAAGGTTTTATTTAAGGTTGGAGTTAGCTGCATTGGTCGATAGGAAGAGACGGAGTTGGGGTTTTTATTGGGTTTCAGGAACATTAATGTTTTAGAAGTTTTCCAATCGGGAGGGATGAAACCTGTTCGAAGGATGAATATATAGATGGAAGCGACGAAATTCAGGAGAATGATTGGAGATTCTTTAAGATGACGGTATGTGATTTTGTCATTGCCTGGTGCTGTGTTTCTTTTGGCGGCGATGGTTTGTATGACTTCGTCCTGTGTTATAGGTAGAGTTAGAGGATGATCTGGAAGGGTATGGTTGTGATTTGGTTGTAGCTCAGGGGAGGCTATGTTGATTCTATTTGCTGGATGGTGTCGAAAAGTATTGAAAGGGATAGTGGGAGTGAAGGTTTCTTGTAAGTGGTCGGCGAAGGCGTCAGCTTTATCTTTGTCGGTGTGTAGTGCTTGGTCGTGATGCAATAAGGGGTAATGTGGTTTAGAATATTTGCCGGTGAGTATATTAAACCGTTTCCAGTATTTTGTAGGGTGTGCCGTTTCTGCCAGAGTGTTACATGTTTTTACCCATTGTCGTAATTTATATGCTTTTAGGTAGTTCTGAACGGTTCTCTGTATCTGCCTATGTAATCTGAGAGAGTCTGGATTCCGTGTTCGTTGGTAATCTCTGTAGAGTTCTCTGGAGCGTTTGGTGAGTGGGAGGTATTGTGGAGGTAGGTTGGGTCGAAAACTGTTTGCCTGACTTGTAGGAATATATTTTTCGGAAGCTTGTTGGACAGTAGAAGTTACAATATCGATGGGATCATGGAGTTCGATTTCTGTTCCTGGGGAGCCGAGTGTTTCTACTCGCGTTTGAATAAACTGTCGATATTGATCCCAGTCGGCGCGGTCGAAGCGTAAGATTGTTCTGAGTTGTAAATCGGATGCGTTGTTGTTATTGTTTGTTGACTGTAGTGTGAGCTTAACCGGTGCATGCTCGCTGCCTATGAGATCCAGAACTTCTATTGTACAGGTTTGACTAATATTCATTGATGTTATAACTACGTCAGGAGTTGTGTTAGAACATGGTCGTGTTGGTTTCGAAAGGTGGTGGATGATTCCTGTGGTTTGAAGGTTAATGAGGTCATAGAAGTCTGATTTTTCTTTGTCCGTTCTACTGTGTATATTGATATCTGCCATGATAATATAATACTTATGGTTGTTAGAGATGTGTGTGAAGAATGAATTGGGGATAGCCTGGTGAGGTCGAATGTAGATGGTGGCAATTGTAATATATAGCTGTTGATAGTATATGGTAGTAATGAGGTGTTCTGGTAATTGGAGTATACCGGGATGGTGTTGCCGATAGCCAATTTTTGGAGAGAAGCCAATTGCTGTGCCTCCATTTGCTCTTTGTGCTATGTGTAGATTATCATGGCGGGGCATGTAGTACCGAGATATTTTACAGCTATCAGATGGTTTGAGGTGTGTTTCGTTTAGTATGAATGCGTTGACCTTTTCTTCCAGTAGTAGAGTTTCAAATATAGGTTTGTGAGTTTGTAGAGATCGGATGTTGAGAAATAGAAATATCAGAGCCATGAAAACATGTAATATTTGGTGGTTGGATCTAGTTGGCTTAGACTTCTGTTGATTGAGCGTTTGCATGAAAATGTGCATATGGACCTGAGTATGTAGCATTGAATGAAACATGAAGAGTTGTTTTTGCAGCATACTAGATTTGATTTAGAACGTGATGACGT
>JAGDQP010023667.1:0-28877 GCA_022664845.1 Lepisma saccharinum | reverse complement strand
CGTGTTCTTAACTTCCTGGAAACTCCCAGAGAGTTGATTTGGACTTTCCCAACCAACATTCGTAAACCGTCTTCCTCTGTATAGTGACTCAGTTATTTGATTCCACAGTCTAAAGGATTTTCCGTTTTGTATGAGAAATTATGATTAGATTCTTCGCGATTACTTTGCAAAAAACTTTGGCGCGAAGAGTGTTTGAACCTCTGTTGGTTTGCTTTAGTACTGAAAAGTTCGGCACGTTCCTACCCTACTCCACCTTGCCACTTAAAGACGTAAGCAATGAATTACTAAATTCAGAATTTCTTTGCAAATAGCCAACTTCGTACTGTACATTGTTTAACCAAAATTGCACGCTAAAATTTCTTTATTCAATCACTTATAGACAAATTAATGTCTACTAATATCCGAAATAACATAAATCCAGAAAAAAGTGAAAGAAACAATAACAGCTTATGCAGTTACTTTGCGCCGTGGAAGTTCAAAGGCACGCTTACGGGAATAATAATAATTATTATTTTTATTATTATTGCAATGAAACGACCGATAATTGATCGTTTTATATTCCCTATAAAACAGCATTGAATATTATGGAGGTAAACACTGTCAAAATTGCACTGATATGATAAAGAACAGTGACAGCTTGATATCGTTTTCTTTTAAAGTAAAAACCTCTCTTTAGCGGACGTGTCTAAATATTTGTGTATAAAATAGTTTTAGATGTGAGTAATTTTGCTATCAGGAAGACAAATGAAGACCTTATTTCCAATCCCTCTTCAATATAATTATTATATATCATCAGTAACAATATTGTAACAAAGTGCCTAACTTAATTCCTTAGCATCTAGGCATGGCACTAGTTTCTGGTAGAGTGGGCTCCGAACAACTTTGTTCAATAAACACCACGAACTTGAACCTATGATTGGAGTTTTTTTAACTGTCCAGTATTTGTTTATTAAAATCCGATATCCGTAGTATAGTGGCCCAATATATATATAGGTCTAATCTCTAATAACAAATATTATTTCGCATTACACAGCAAATTTAAAATGCTCGTCAATTGATATTTTACTTTTTGACTTCCAGCAAAAGATTCTACCTGCAGTACTAAGTTTAAACATCAACGAACAAGAATATCACGTTACTACCCTTGTCACGCTACGCACATATATTTTACAGAGCGCCAATCTCGCGAATCATTCATTGGATATGAGGCTCGTATCCCATTTTCTCTTCGGTTTCCAGAATAACGGACAGTGAGTGCTTACATAAAAATTGGATTTAATTTTAATTTTGAATTTAGTCTTAAGACCTTTTAGGCAACTTTGGCTCAGGCCGGATGATCAATAATGAGGTTAATTGATGGAATGAAGAAAGTGGAGAAAACGGGAGAATCCCGAGAAAACGCATGCACACGCATGAGCCGATTTATGGGGGCATTACCCCCAATTATTTCTGAGTGACATTACGTGTTTCATTCTAACTTATAACCTTGAAATTTGTTATCAATAAAATAAATTGCATTGCCCCCAGGGTCTATCTGCACATGTGCACACGCTGTTTGTCCACTACAAAGCGCATATGGCATAAAAAGGGATCGATCCAACGTATACATAAAAGTCGGGAGCTATACTATACATAGTTTTGTCGAATAAGCATTCTATAGCACTACACAAAATATTTACTTACTTCTTGGTGTGCGTAAACATGGGTTCAGGTCCGTGGGGGGCAATTGAACAAAGTGGTTCGGAACAGACGCTAACCAAAACTGTACGTCCCGTCTTTAGGTGCTCAGCTGTTTCGTTTAATCGTTCGTAGCAATTATTATTGATAATGTAGCAATTATTAAAAACAGTTTTTTATTTTGTTTTGCCTTTATTCTTTTCTTAATAATACAAACATTAGCAAATAAATCCAACCACAATTTGTCTTATTTTGAATGTAAATGCTATTTACAATTAGTAGATAGTGGCATTTTAACGTTCTACCGTAGCTGGAATAAGTAAAGAAAATGGATGATATGGGGTTCGAACCTATACTCATGAGCATGAAAAGAACAATAAACAAATCCTGAAACACTTCAGCCATGAGGTATGCGCTAGACAGTATACAATGTAGGCAAGTTCTATACCACTAACAATATAGCAAGTTTATATAGTTTTTTTTCTTTTCTCATTCCACAGAAGTTGAAAATGTGGAGATAATTTTGATGCTAGGCGACTTCAGTCAGTAATCCTGTTCCGAAAATTTACAAAAAGCTACAATTTTGCGTATTATAGACATATGATGACGAATCAAAGTCAATCCTGAGGCACTTGCTGGAATAGGAAACCTTATGGTAGTAGGTTCGATTCTCCTGCAAGTGATGACGTTTTACACTTACAATACAAACTGTCAAACGTTAAAAAGGTAAGATAGTGAAAAGTGTCTTGGAAAAAATTGTAATAAAATATACTATCATATTCAGCATCAAAAAGGATGGCTTTTCACGAAGGTCAAGCTCAAAAAATGCTAACCCCCCAAAAAATTAATTTAAGTGTGTTTTTCTTTGTTTAGCCATATCTCGGTTGGATTTCCACTTACGATGACCTTAAATTTTAAGATTTTTCAAGCTCTAAAAGACGGTAATTGTTTCATTTATGTTGGCTCAAGATGCAAATTTTAGAGAGGTTACAAAATTAACAAAAAGCAAAAAATTCAAATCGCAAGGAACAGACACCATTTAAGTCGAATTAATTAAAGCGGGAGTAACGGCACTAACCAAGAAACTACATAAATTGATAAAGGTGATATGGAGACATGAGAGTCTTCCAAAAGAAAGGAAAATCTCAATAATAGTTCCGATTTACAAAAAAAGACGATAAATCGAGCTGTAATAATTACCGCGGAATCTCGTTACTTCCAACTTGTTACAAAGTATTAAGTAATACTCTGTTAATACACCTAAGTGTATATGTAGGTAAAATAAATGGAGATTACCAATGTGAATTTACAAGAAATAGATCCACGTTGGACTAGAGATTCGCCTTGAGAAAAATTTTTGAGAAGAAATGGGAATACAATAGGACTGTTCACCAGCTAATCATTGATTCTAAGAAAGTATATGATTCTATCAAATGGGAAAAGTTATGCAGTATCCTGATACGATGTGTAATTCCG
Source organism: Lepisma saccharinum (assembly GCA_022664845.1). Taxonomy (NCBI): domain Eukaryota; kingdom Metazoa; phylum Arthropoda; class Insecta; order Zygentoma; family Lepismatidae; genus Lepisma; species Lepisma saccharinum. The sequence goes on along the minus strand of JAGDQP010023667.1, from coordinate 25,724 downwards.
AGAAAAACTGGCTCAACGTGTGAGGATGTATCTCAGCGACCCCATAAGCAGATTACGGATAGGTAATTATATGTCAGATAGTTTCAAGATTTGAAACGGATTGAAACAAGGTGATGCCTTATCAAAAATACTGTTTAACTTTGCTTTAGAATATGCGATTTAAAAAATTAAAAGATAAAAAAGGGACTATCATTAATGGTTTAATCACCTGACGGTATACCCGAATGATGTATATTTAATAGGGGACGAAATAGATGAACTACAAAGCAACACCGATGTCTTAGCAGAAGCGTTAGATGAGGTAGGTTTATAGGTAAACATAGGTAAAACTAAATACATGATAACAAGCCGAAACAAAGGGAATGGACGAAATCAAATATAAGAATTAGGGATGAGGTCATAGAGAAAGTAAACAAATTTAAATACTTAGGCGCATACGTAACAAGCAAAAACGAAGTAACGGAAGAAATAAAAAGTCGCTTAGTATCGGGCAGTGCATGTTTCTATTCAGTTCAAAACTTCTAACAGCGCGATTCATATCAAAGAAATTTAAATCGAAAATATACAGACCGTTTGTTTCTTCCGTCATTCTTTACGGTTACGAAAGTTGGAGTACGATACTACCAGATGAACTTAAATTACGTATGTTTGAAAATATAAGATTTTGAGAAAGATATACGGGTTAAACAGGACACTTTGACTGAAGAATGTAGTACACTGCATAATGAAGAACTCCATGAACTGAACGATTCACGGGATGTTGTAAAAATAATGAAATCGCGACGACTAAGGTGGGCAGGCCAGGTAGCTCGGATGGGGGAAAAACGAAGATTATATTGTATCATGGTTGGAAGACCGGATGGAAAGTGACCTTTGGAAAAACCGAGACGTCGTTGGGAGGACAATATTAGAAGAAATCTTCGAGAAGTAGGTATTCGTGATGAAAACTGGCTTCTTGTTGCGCAGCATAGAATCCAATGGCGAACGTTTATTACTGCAGCGATGAACTTGCGAGTTATATAAGTCATAGAGTTAGTTAGTTAGTTGGAAAATTTCAAATTTGTATTTAGAAAAAGCTAAGAGAACAGCTGGCTCGAAAATATATATATTTTATGTATTTTTAGTGGTTTTGTTCCGAGTTCCGGCTCAAAGTACCTGCGGTGCAGTAGTGAGGTGTAGTAGCTCCGTAAGTTTGCGCTAAAGTAAATCAGTCGGGAGTGTTGTTGAACCTCAGGTTACCTTTTCTAAGGAGTCAGGCCACCAAAAAGCCAAGGGCGCATCGCGTGGAATTATTATTTTGTGTCGAATAAATAGAAAGAGTGTTCTATTGTGAGTGTGGATAATTGCACAAAGACTTAGCGTACTTATTTATAGGTTAGTGAATAGCATTCGAATCTATAATGTTTGCTCAGAAGTTTTGTGTTAAGTGTACAGAAAACTGTTGGAGTGGATATGTATAGATAAGTATTCCCGAACGCGTTTGTGGCATATTGTGTTGTATTTGGTAGTGTACAAGCAGAGACTGAGTGTACGTGTTATAGGTCAGTAAGTGCAATTGAATCTATAACGAGTGGTCAGTAGTTTCTGTGCTAAGTGTCCAGAAAAGTGCTGGTGCGGATAACTGTTTCCCAATACATTTGTGAAATACTGAATGAATGTGGTAGTGTAACTCCAGAATAGTGCTTGTGAGTTTCTTTTATTTCTGTGTATTCGTGTGTGCGAGTATAAGTTAGCAGCGTCCCATACCAGTGTCGAATACAGAGCAGTTTGAAGGGGGACGTAAACTAAACTTTACTCGGACAGTGCGTAACTTACATTGGCCTAAACTGTATTAGGTTCAATTTGAGTACGTTAAATGTGTAACTGTGTGTAAGTAAATTAAATTCATCCCAGTGAGGTGTGCGTGAGTTTCAGGGCAAGTGTGTGACCACAGGGGCCAAATAATTGTGTAGGAACATTTAAGTGGAAAGCCCTCTATTGGTTCGAAGAATTATAGCTGGAGAATGTGTGGGTGAGCGTGTATGATCTGTGCTAAACCAGTGCCGGTGTCTCGTGTGTTTGTGTGCGTATCTTGGTGTGTCCCAGGAGAGGAAGCTAGCGTTCAAGGCCGACCTCAATAATAAGACGCTTGCGAGCCTGGAGGCCAGATGAATTGGTTTGAGTTTAGAAAGGACCCCTTAGCAAACATATTGTAGAGAAGGCGAATGCAAATGATTGTAACTACGGCTGACGACGTGTCTTCGTTTTAATGGAGATTGACCCAGCGTAATCGAGGTAAGTACCTCCTAACATTGTCTGAATCTCCACGTGTTGCTGCAAAGTTCAACCCTGTGTGTCCGATAACGATAACAGTTCTAGTTCCCAACAGGTTTTAAACAGGTCCAGAAGCCATATTAACCTAAAAGAGACAGACGATGTTTCCCTCTTAGCTGTAAAATCTATTTTAGACCATCACTCCTTAGGTTCCATGTACGAGCTCCCCAGAGACCTGAAGCGGTGCTGCGTGCGGAAGGTGAGGTATAGAGCAAGCCAGTCCTTCCCCGTCTCCTCCTCCCAAATTCCCTCAGTCTCAGTAACCGTAGAGAAGTACTCTTCTCATACAGATCCTGTCCAGACATCCTACACTGCGCCCCTAAATATCCCAGTTTCAGATGCCTTAGCCAACCACCGTTCTTTTTTAGACAAACAAACTTCTTCCTCTTCTCCGTCTTATGTTTCACAGAAGATTAAGAAATATCCACCGATTCTTATTCATTTCCTCTAAGTCTACATGAGAATTGCTCAATGCCTCAGCAATTTGTCATGCAGTGTCGTGTGGGGGGTTACAGTGTTACCGACTTTGATGGGCGGAAATACACTGGAATACTACAGATGTTACAGAAACAGAAGTATGTAGAATACTACTACCAATCACTGAACACCGACCGTCCTGTTAAACGTGTAATTCGTGGTTTACCACATGAGTTCTTTCGACAGGAAGTTGAAACTTCTCTCAGGTAGGAAATGAATGATAGTCAGCTAACTGATAGTCAATTAATTAAGCGAGATCAATCAGGGACCAAGATAAAGATAACTTTGTTTCTAGTCAGACTGTCCAATGTTGAATGCAAGGCGGCACTAGATAGGGTTAACTTCATTCACTGCATTAGAGTTCGGTATGAGAACTACGTCTATTGAAAGGTAGTCTCTCAATGTCACAATTGCCAACCATAAGGGTCTCATGTGAGCTCTAAATGCCACATGAATTCGCGATGCGTCAAACGTGCCGACTCCCACGCAACAAAGGACTGCAAGAAAGCTAAAGATGCACCTCCTAAGTGCTGTATCTGCTCGTTGGTGGGTCATCCTGCCAATTACAAGGGCTGTAAGGCCTATAGACGGATATTGACGCACGAGAGAAAGCGCGCAAGACCAACGATGAAAAAGATGAGAGAGGCAGACCAGACACCTCACATTATTCCTACCAGATACAATGTCCTAACCATTTCCGAAACAAAACTTAAACCTAGATCCAAACCTTCAAATCCCTCTCCTCTTTCTCAAAATAACCTGCCTTCAATTCTCGACATCAATCTGAGGTGCCAGTATCCAACCATGCTCCTGTCCCACTCAAAAACCTTAGGAAGCTTCACTTCCAAATCAACCTTCTGAACCCACATCACCTACTCAATCTCCCTCTCCCACTCGTATAAGACGTTTACGTAAGCACCAACGTGCACGTAGGCGACAACGCGCTGCTGCTAAGCATGACGCACGCAGAGACAGTGAAACTTTTTTGGACGCAGAAGATGACAGACGGGTTCGTGTGCTTGAGAAGGAATACGAGTGGAAGTTACGATTAGACTCAAAAGCGACCTTCTAAAGTCACCTAATTTCAGATGATAATAACATGCAAAGTAAATCCACCCAAGGTCATTTTCACCAGGACACTTTCAGGAGAATCTGAGCTAATAACTAGATTTGGTAATCTTTCTAGAACATTGCAGGAAATAAATCACACCTTCGATAGCAAGAGTAAACAGTATTTAAGTCAAGTCTTAAAATTGTTCAAGGGAAATAAACTGTATATCTTCGTAGATTTAAAAGAATTTATGGTTAATATTATGCCCTCTTATGGTGCATATCATTGACCATGACGTTAACCTCAAGATGCCAGCCTGGAACTGTGATGGGATTTCGGGAAAAATTGCGGAGCTATTACATTATGTTCACAGCGAAAAAAATAGACATCGCATTATTTGGTGAAACAAAACTTACACAGAATAAAAATATGTACACTTCCGGCTATGTTTGCCACTGAAATTATAGGAAAGGTGTGGGAAACTGTCAGGGAACTTTAATGCTTTTTAGATCTGATATTTAACATCAGCTGGTCCCTATGGCATATGTGAATAAATTATTGTATATTTTCACAGAAGAACATATGGACAATAGTACAGTAAATTTGTGCATGTTTCATTATAATGTCACAAGGCAGAGAAATCTTTGCTTTCAAGTAAATATCGCAAGATGATGACATACGCAAAGTAACAAATATGTTCTGAAGTGGGCCAAATACTACCATATATCTCCATGTATTTTAGTCATGTATAGATTATGTAGCCACGAAATTTCTTTTTATCATTTTATAATGATTGTCATTCATCTGCTTTTAATGCAAAACATTCAAGTGATTGAGCATTTTACACTGATGTGTGGGGTAAAATTAACAATTTGACATACCATTTTGAAGCATCATGTATACATGTCACTTAATGAACTTCTGCCAATAAATCTTCAATGTTCAATATACATTTGAGCAAATGTTTGCTGTTCTGTTTCTTCTAATTACTTCACAATAGGCCTAGCTCTTAGACCAAACGCTATGACATTCAACACCCAAATCCACTCGATATTTCTTTTAAAATTACACGGCAAACTATTTGGAATGATTTCATATTTGGAATGACTCCACGCAATCAAATATATCATAATCTTCCCACTACGGTAAGTAGTTCCAAAATTTTGGGGAGCGAAAAGGTAACAGATCGCTACATTCATCCACAGATTCCGAAACATACTTTTGCGAGAACATCTGTTTGACCATTTTGAAGAATGCTGTTTCATAGGAACGCAATATTGCCAGGTCATAAAACGTAAATCAGTTTGCCTTGTGAGGGGAAATAAATATCTTATTCTCTGCTATGAAGAAAGTAAAAAAGCAGATCATCATGTGAACGACATCATCAGAGAATACAAATGGCGTTTTAAGAACTAATTAAGTTTACAGGTGAGTTACTATCATTTTAGTTCGTCAAGCAAAACTATTTTTATAATGGTCGAGAATTTTAATACATCTCTTTACGAAAAGCATCCATTTCAATGCTTAAAACATCAATAATGAAAGCTCATATTTTGCCTGCATTTACTGATGAACTTCGAAGGTATCCGATAATCACTGTCTCATACTTAAAGGGTTCTCGTAATTGCTCACTCTATATTTTCACATTAAAACAATATTGGCCAAATGAAAAGCAACAACTCAATTTTGGACTACGAAGCCGATAACATACCTGAATTTGTATCAAATGAACTGTTTGGTATTTTAAAGTATTTACTTTTGCTTTGAAATTTTATGGCCCATAAGAATTATTGAGACCGCTTACCAAAAGTCATTGTTGCTCGTCATTTCTTCAATATGTTAAAAATATATTTTAATGGTTTATTGCAGAAAGGGATCTGAGTCACATAGTTTAGGTATCGGAGTTAATGGTATTTGCGACTTCCCTACTTACAGACATGTTTTAATGCAGACAGGATGTCCGTCACATTAGGTTATAGCCAAGAAAATGCACATCAACAATTGTACTTTAGTACAGAAAAGTTCATGAATCACTGACTCAGGTCCTTTTTTGCAATAAATGTAGCTAATATGTAGCGACGGACACTAGTTACTTCCCACCGAGAATGAGAAATAATTGTGGAGAATAAACTTGGGAACTCTGATATATATTTTGCGTGTATAACATGAAAACAGAACATTCGCAGTTTTACCTGTATCATGAAGGACAAGCAGGAAAAGGGCCAAATGTCGTGTCGTCTTTTCTGTTAGATTGTATTGTAGAATATGTGCATATTAGTGTTACAGAATAACACCTTTCCTCGAACTATTGTTCTGCACAAAATAAAAACTCACATTGTACCACGCTTAACTAGCATTAACGGACACTGAAAGATTTCAGAAAATCGTGCATAATTTTCCTCTCAGCGTCAGATGTCATTCACATCTTCCATGAGACCACAAGTTTAGTGTGATTTAGGGTTTCCGCCAGGATATTCAGTTTGAGGTATGTAAAGTGAAAATTGAGAAGATGTAACTGAAGTCTTGTACGATTTATAATGGATTTTTGCAGCAAAAATTTTAAAGTTGGTGGTGTTGAGGCTTTGGGGGCTAAACACCCCCACTGGGCGTCTGGCGGAATCAGTGATGTGATTTGACGTTCCATCAGACGTAACCGTATATATCCTTTGGATATGAACCGTGTGCGCTAAATTGTAATGCAGCTCGGGGCGGTCAAAATACTGTCGAACTTATTGACAGTAGTAACATTTTTTATTTCACAATGTGGTGGCCTCATGTCTACAAAAAATGTTCCATCTATGAAAACTACGTGTTCCGACAAGAACATGCAGTATTTTCAGATTTCCAAGTATCATTACTTTGAATACTGTGTTGAACATAAGGGTACCGTCGAAGTGTCCGAATTCATCAAACGTTTGACGTCTCAGAGGTGCAGAGGTTCAAGAATTCCTACACCATGTACGTTCGCAGTTGGATGAATGCCGATCAAGCTCAGAAAACTTAAGGACATACAAACTGCCTAGTCGTATGTACCAGACGACATCAAAGGATTTTATGAAGATATTCTTCAGTGGGCCACTTCAGGCGCGAAAGAAACAGACTTAGATGTAGAATAACACATGAATGTACGAGGTCGTACTTTGTTGTGGGTACTTCAAGCACCGACAGTAAAGTCCAGAAAGTGGAGTACACTGTCATTCATTGATGAATCTATAATCTTCTCTGGCGTAACCTAACATAATCTAGCTTGTGTGGAAAAGCGACGACAACGGGCGTGTGTAGGATATTTCTCGTCTTATTTCTAACAGTTTCCTCTTTTATTACAGAAAGGTACTGGAATCACTACAATTTCATCTCCACGGTCTCTCGCAATATACTGCAGGGGAGCGCATTAAGGGTTGCAAAATTATCCATTCATTTTTCTCAGAATTGTGCAAAAGTGACTCAGGTCCCTTTCTGCAATAAGCCATCCATTTAAAGAACACATGGCGTAAGTACTGAGGTCTCTTTATGTATGTTAGAAAACATCACCCACTTAATAAAAACGGATTTCTCAATATGTGCTTCCTTTGTTGGTACTGGTTGAACTACTTGACTTGAAGATAAGTGCTACGTGAAGTTCGTGACTTTATTGAACACGATGAAGTATAAGACTGTGTCCATAAGGAGGGATGTAACCATTCGATTAACACTAAATTCAGAAATATAAATTGGAGCAGAAGAGACCAGAAACTCTATTTCATACATTATTCAAGCATTTTCTTAAATTTGAATTTTATGTTTGGCACTTTAGTTTCTCACCCTCAGGCTACAAACATTTACTACAGCAACGATTCAAACAACATAAAAAGCGTAGGCAAGGGTAGATTAGAAACTGCATTCAGTGAATTTTATTTTATATTCTTATAAAGCAAGAAGCTAATACCGAATTTCAGTGTCCCAAGCACTAAATGGAGAAGTAATAGTTCAACAAAATGGAACTATATGTACCCAAAGAAAATATGAATAGAATATTAGTATAATATAATCGTTGTTTTAACTTATCGTCTTATAAATAAAATGACAGCGAAGCTTAGGGAGTATCGCAAATGTTCAGTAACTAGCTGGTAGTGAACTTGATTTGACTTCAAATATCAGAATAAATGTTTGGAAAGAAATTTAATATACCTTTAATTTAAACATGGTTTAATATTAGATCACATTGATTTCCATAGCTTCAACGAAGAGTTGTCGATATTGAAAGAATTCCTAAATCAGGAAAGTGAAACTATGTTGTGCTATAGGTACAGGGTAAAAAATCATTTGCTGAAATCAAACTGCATAATAGAGTCGAACATTTTACGAAGATGATATGCGTATTATAGTTCCCCGTATCTACGTAAAATACGTTCTCAGACCTACCGAGATCTTAGCGAATACTATACAGTATGAGACATTTAGAATAGCTACGACATATGCGCCAATTGTTTGTTTCGAGATAAATGCATTTCACTTGTATCTGAGAGGCATAAAGTGATGACACCCCCATTGACACACAAAAGTAAAAACAAGCATATTGATGCATACATCGTTGCTATTGTAGAGTCATCATATGAGTTATTTCAGTACAACTCTAATGCATATCACTATGATGATGTTTATTTTATAGATAAAACACAAGAAGATATCAAAAAGATTTACTAATAATAGGATAATTATACGAAAAATGAATTTGAAATATCTGCCTCTCTTGCTGTTTCTCGAATGAACACAATGTGAAACCATACTGTCAGACCGCGATAAACCGAGGTTATCCAATTATCGGATATGGAGATTCTACAGCATTACAAAATAAGCCAACATTACAAACATATATGAAACAGATAAAATCAAAGAATCCAATGGAGGCTTCTGTGATCCTCAGTTTCTTGTAATCTTCTCAGCGTCTTATATAGTTGTCGTGCCTCTATCGATCAATAACAATTGGCTTGTTTTTCAAGTACTTTGAACTTCATTATCTATTTGATAATAAGTGATTAGATATACAGATACGATTTACTACAAAAATTATAAATTGTACAACTACTGTAGAAGATAACAAATTATATTTTTATTTAAATATGTAATAAATGATATAATAATCAGTTACTAACTAGTTAGTAGCTTGAGATAATATAAAGATAATACCTTTCACAAACAAGTACTCAAAGCACACATTTTTGTTTACGAATAAATCCATAGATAAGGAGGAGAAAAGAAACTATATATACTATCTATATGTTCTTTACTTTGTAATATCACACTGTAAGGTAAGGAAATCAGTTCTTAAGTGCACTTCTCTTTTGTAAGATTACGATCCACTCTTTCTTTTTATATTAATATCATGAAAGATAAACTTTGCTTCTACTTTACTTTGTTTCACATTCCTTACGAACCTCCTCCCGAAGTTAGCAAGCAAGCTTTTTGTGCGTAAGGTCTGGGTTCAAGCCTACACTAAAATTTTCATGGAGATTTTCGAGAGACTTCGATTTTAGATTATTATGTCCAATATCTGTTACGTTTTAAATTACGTGACTTATATTTTCAGTTCACTTTATAACGTTTTTATTTCTGTTTTAGCCTTTTATACCGATAACCTTTTCACCATCGAATTTTGTATATTCTACTTCTGGTTTTATACACCTGAGGTTTATAGTAAGTTCACTCAAAATCAGTTATACCTTCGATTTGCATTTCTTATTTTTAAACTTTCTTAACAGGTAATTTTAACTATGGCAAATGTAAGAGGGTTCCTCAAATCGTGACGGGCGTAAGTCATAGTGATATTCCCGTCCATATAATTCAAGCCCGTGATTAGCTTAGCATTCGGGAAGTCGTTGAATGAATCCCAGTGGCCGACCACCCTCACTGGGGTTTTTACAGGGTTTTCCTCAGTCACACCAGATAAATGCCGGGATGGTACCTTCAACTTAGACCCTGGCCGACGCCTGAAGGTGTACATGTGCGATGTGACTTGAAGATTTTTAATGTGGCCATCATATATAAGGTCTAACTCGGAGCACTCATTCAATATGTCAACGAGAGTGGGATAAAACAAATGAAATAAGAAAATAGGTCTAAACCGTCGACTATACAAAATGTTAATAACTTTCGTCAGATATGTAGCAATCAGCTCAATTTAAATTTTTTAGAAGCGCGAATTTATTTCAAACATGCAACATTTTCACAATGGTGAATGGAAATTGCAAGAAAAAGCTACGGTACGGTATATATGTAAAATAGGGGACCCATTTAGTAGTTTTTATATAAGTAATACAATTCTCGGGAGAAATACTCAAAATATGGAACTATCTTGTATTCGGCTGCATTATAACGGTTTGCCACTTCGAATTTTGCTGAAAGAAGTGTTTAAATGGTAATTTTGATAAATAAGTCGAAGTGAAGCATTCAAAGTTCATGCACGCAAGAACATTATAGATAAACTTCTCGCCTGTTTTGTGCATATTAACTACAATTCTTGAGCTCAAAACGTAAGACCTTTCATAAAAAATGTAAACAAAAATTATAAAATCTGCTTTACCATGCATAAGAGCGTATTGCTAAATTCTGGATGTCTTTGTCTTTAATCAAACACAACCATTTCTCTTAATATTAAAAAACTCCAGCTTCAGTTTTAATCGTCTTATTACGAAGGTAGGTGGCATGGGCTTCTTAAAGCTTCCTTCATTTTCGTTAGGCGAATGTTGATGAAAGTGACCTCTAAGCTCTACTCATGCTTTCCTATTACAGTGAATTCTCTAACAGACTTGTGACAAACACAAGGAATAAAGTAACAATGTAAATTAAAATAACATAAATTCTTAAAAACATTTTACGTTACAAATTTTAAACTATTTCTTTCCAATAACTCTAGCTTCTGAATTCTATTGTCAGTCTTCGGACATTTGAAAAGTCTATGAGTTTCACTTTTCTGTGAGTCCCAAAATTCGTAAAATTGACCCTTCTATTATTATAAAAGGTGGGATATTTGTAAATTAGAATTACTATCTCGATCAGCACAAGCAAAATGTTGAGAAAATAGAAAAGATGTTCGTTAAATTTTCTTTGCCATATTCCAAGAAATCATGCGTGCTGATGATTCACACTTGCACTTCTGTAGTAGAGCCATCATGGATCATTGTTGAGATTAAGATTCAGAAGAGGCTTTTCCTCCGGTTTACCAACTACGCTGGAATAAAATCTTTGTTCTCCCCCATCCCAAATATTTAAATGTATTTACTTTCTTTATGTTCTCATTCTTAATTGTTTTGCATCTATATCCTTCATTCTCAGTGCTTCGGCTTATTATAATGTATTTTGTTGTCTCTATGTTTACCTGTAGACCTATATCATCGTAAGTTTCTACTAAAACCTTGGTGTTACTTTGTAGGCCATCTACATCAGCCCCTATTAAATCTACACATCCGTGTATACGAGCGGTACATTAAAGCCATCTTAGTCGCATTTTGTCCCGTTTTATTTTCTGAATCGCATATTCCAACGCAGTTAAACAAAAATGGTGACAAAGCATCACTCCGTTGCGAATCTCGAAATTATCTGACATAGTAATACCTATCCGTACTTTACTTATGGGGTGGTTGAGACACATCTTCAATAATTTAATAGTTTCTTTTTCGGAAATCCTAGTTATAGGGATGTCAATCCGCTCGGCTCGAGCGGCGAGTCTAACGCTCGAGTCCATTCGTCCTCTAGCTCGACTCACTGTAACCGAGTCGCAGCTTGAGTCTCTCTGAGCAGCGACTCGGCTCGAACCGAGTACATAGTGAGCGCCAACTCGGCTCGACTCGAGCACATGGTGAGCGCCGCCTCTGCTCGACTCGAGCAATTCTAAGTACCGACTCGACTCGACTCGAGCAGTTGTGACCACTGAATCGACTCGAATCAAGTCTGACCGAGTGCCGACTCGAGTCGCGAGAGTCGTTGACATTCCTAATACGTACCAGAATAATATATAGCTTTCCCGTTTGATGGAATTATATGCTTTCTTAAAATCAATGAATAACTGGTGAACAGTCCTATTGTAATCCCACTTGTATAAGACTTGTGTCAAGGCGAAAATCTGGCCCAATGTGGATCTATTTTTTTTAAGTCCACATTGGTGATCTCTAATTATATCATCTACGTATACGCTTAGCCGAGTTACCAGAATATTACTGAATACCGAGTAACATGTTGGGAGTAATGATATTCTGTGATAAATATTACATACGTTTTTATAAACCGGAACTATTATTGAGGTTTCCATTCCCTTGGAAGCTCCTCTTTCCTCCATATAACACTTAGAAATTTATTCAGTTCTTTGATTAATGCCGTTCCTCCCGCTTTAATTAATTTGGCTGGAACATTGTCTGTTCCTGGTGATTTAACATGTTTAAATTTCTCTAGGAACATTTCGACCTTGATCTCGCTAGGTTCGGACATCGACGGTTGTTATGTATAAAATTTTAATTCCCCTGCTTTCTCTCGTTATGAATATTAAGAAGTTTGACGAAATATTTTTCTACACATCGATAATTTTAGTCAGATACGCCTAAAGATCTCCGCGTTTATTTCTAGTCATACCTTATCTAGCCTGGTAATCTTTCCTTAACGAGTTAACGTCATTGCACAGATCTCGTATGTTATTTGTCTTGCTATTTTCCTCTATCTCCTGAACCTTCTGCGTCAGAACCTCGCTTTTTGTTTCTGAATCCCCGTCCGGCGTTGCGTTTCGTGTTACTCTATTGGTATTTGCTTCGGTTTTATTAATTAGCCATCGTTTCCTTGATTGTTTCGGTTTCTCATAAAGCTTATGGCATTCCTCATCAAACCAATGCTTGTTTTTCTTCTGTTACTTCTCACCTAAACGTTCCGTCTCTGTGTACTTCACTACATCACGAATTACCTCCAGCATCTTACATAATATAAATTTCTTATTAATCTCATCATTACTACTAGAGTCAGCTAAGATCTCGAACCTATTTGAGATTTTCAGTGTGTAATGTGTTTTACGCTCAGATTATATAATAGTTTAACTCCGAATTTCAGTTGTTTTGATCCTTCTCTGTTTGCGACGCATAACGTTTCCATCAGTTTAAGACCTAACGTCCATTAAGGTCTTCGTCTATCTATTAATACGTGATCAATCTGGTAGAAAGTTTTGCATCCAAAGATATCACTGTGTGTTCGTGTATCTCTGTGTTCAAAGTACGTGCTCTTTACTAGTTGGTTTTTCGACAAATCTATTATAAAATGTCGCAATTGAGAATTTCAGAATTTTATAAATTTTCTGCTTAGCTACTTTTGGTACTCACAACATCAAGAAACTTTAATTTTGAAAGTACAATATTTAAAGATTAAGACTGTTTAAAGTTTAAATTTATGTTAATTTTAGGGGAAATATTGTATAAACTATACGAAAAGTGAAAAGATATATGATATGTGTACTAATGCAACATATGCAACATTTACCCAGTTCCCTAATTCAGTTATCCTTGGCTTCAGATCTGGGTGTGGAGAAACGTTCGATTGCAGTTGAAGGGTATCCTGACTGATAATTTCAAGCATGTTTCTTATTACATCAATACGAATAGAGAGATGGTGTCTGAACTTATGTTCTTGTCGCTATCCACAAAATACCTATCAGCAATAATATAACCTCAGTATACAGAATATGACATCAACAAAAGCAGTTTACTGTGTGTCTGATGAAGCCAAGTTGTTAGCTGGTGAAACTTTTACTCGTTTTTAGTTTAAATAGAACATATTTGCTTTGATCATCTATTATTTTATTTTATCTTGAAAATAGTATACAAGCATATCATTATTGTTTTACACCACTACTTAATATAGATCAAAAAGAATGCAAGTCATAGCTATTTCATCTTAAAAGGATAGACATTTATCAAGTACTTCAAGTCAAATTAAGTTAAGATATTACAGAATTTTATCAATTCATATAGAACATTCGTGACGTACTTCTGTATCGGAAAGGACGTTACTCATAGTGCTGTTACGGTCCGTACAAATAACTTTATCTTATCCCTTCTTATTGCAATCTGATTCTACTGGCTAATTTATCTTAAAGTTATTTTTCGGAAACAAGACTTTTATCTGTAAATTGTTTATATAACTTGTTTACCCCAATATGCCAGGAGATTACATCAAGTACATTTATCATGTATTTCAACTACAGCCAAGATATGAAGCAAATTAATATATTTAATCTTTTTTATAAATAGCTATACTTGTAACGGGTCGCAACTTGCATTCCCCAGAACGATAACGTGATAAAAACAGCAGACGTATCCAATAAACCTTTGTTAAAGTGAAAGAAAATATGCGTGGTAAGTCACGTTCTATAGAATCTTTAACTACTGTACAATTTTACTCTGTAGTACAGGACGATTTTATTTCTTGCGTATCAAAATCTGATAATTTGATAGAGACACGTGCATGTAAGTGAAGGTGCGTGATGACTCTTTTTTTTTTTCTTTGCGTAAAATTATATTTCCGTGATATCTCGAAACTAGGATCTTGATTGGAAATCTGAGAAAAGGAAACAATGAGAGTGATTTAAGAAACCGTTCCATGAGAATGAAACGATGACTCAATGCATGACCATTTTCCCCAGTCATGAGGAGTTTTAAACAAAGGCTTGCAACATTTTGCACATCGTTAAAAGGTTTCCGTGTAGAAACTATTTTCCAACTTGTCATTGAGTACGTACTTGTATCCAGTCAGCACTTAAACAATCTAAAGCGTATTACATGTTCTCCGAAGAAATATATAGCTTTATAATCATTAGATATTAATAAATTGCAATAAATTGGACTAAATATTTTTATAAATTAGGTAAGAAGATATTTTTAATTAGATATTAACGTTGGAGCAATAGTAATAAATACATTCAGGAAGCTGATATTCCTTAGCTGTTCCTGCTACATAAGATTAGAAATATCAATGTAGTATTCTCTGTTTACTTTTCGTTTCGCGGGTGTAACTTTGGCACACACACATACAAGGATTATTATATATGGCACTAATATATATGGTATTTAATAGGATTAAGTGGGACATCGTAAGACTATCCGAAGTGTGGAGGAGGAATGAAGAACAGTCGGAACTACCATCAGGGCACACGTTTTACTTCAAAGGAACAGACAATAGAAAACCGACAGGAGTTCTCTTAATAATTAATGAAAACCTGAAGACACGGATCACATGAACTTAAGGAATTTCAGATAGAATCATACTAGTAATAATAAAACTAAACAAGAGATACAGTCTAAAAGTTATATAAGTGTATGCTCCAACAACGTCACATCGGAGTAGAAAGTCGAAGATCTTTACGACGAGATACAGAAGATTTCCGATAGTATCAAATCGCATTACAAAATTGTAATGGGAGACTTCAATGCGAAAGAAGGAACTAAGCAGAGCAGTGACACGAAAGTGGGAAATTTTACATTTTTCAAAAGAAATAAGTGAGCAGAGAGAGATAGTGGGATTATCAGAAGCCAACAGAATATTCAATTCCAATAATCTTTTCAAAAAACACCTCAGAGAAAGTGGACATGGAAAGACCCAAATAGGACTTAAAAAAGAAATAGACTACGTTTCATCGAATAAGAGGGAAATTCTACAAGACATAATTGTTCTGAACGGTTTCAAAACCTCGAGTGATCATAGGAAGACTTACATCATAGTTTAGCTGTAAGCTTAAACCAAATACTAGACTTGAGAGAAAGAAGCTTATCAGATGAAAATCGTCACGTTTAGATCTGAAAAATCTTGGGAAGCACAGACAGACATTCGAGATAGAACTAAGCAACAGATTCAGCTTCACGGAAGAGTTAGAAGATAAAGAAGACATCTGTAGCAGACATATGATACTGACTGAAATAAAATAAAACAGACAGCCAAGGAAATAACAGGCGCCTAAACCTAAGAAGAAAGAGAGCAAAAGCTAAGAAGCAACTAAACTCTTGATGAAGAAAAGAAGGAAAATGGAGGAAGGGGAAAATTAAATAAAAAGAACTGAGTACATAGAACTAAATAAAACCGTAATGAACAAAATAAGAGAGGATGTACCAGGTGTGTAAATATGAAACCGGAATTTGTGCATAGACGGAGTTATTTGTCATTGTGGTTACTGTAAAACTGCGTCCTTGGCGCCAATTCCTTGTTTTAACTGCTGATAACGATTTGCAACTCACAACCAGACAAGTTTCATATCATAGTGTAGTGTTTAATAGCTTTGAACATGGCGCAATTTGTACCTACAAACTGCGATGTGCGGACAGCATTGAATCTTTGTAACTGCAGAACCGCATCGCATGCTTGTCGAAGCTTATGGTAATCATGTTCTAGGTAACTCACAGTGCTATGCGTGGTTTACAAAATTTAAAAGTGGCGATTTTGACCTGAGGAACGAAGAACGTGAAAGAGCACCGAAAAAGTTTGCAGACAACGAATTGCAAGCTTTGTTGAATGAGGATGACTTAAACGCAAGAATAACTCGCGGATCAATTAAATGTGACACGAGAAGCAGTTGCCATACGTTTAAAATCCATAGGCAAGATTCAGAAGGTTGGAAAATATGTTCCACATGCATTGACTGAACGACAGCAGGAAAACTGAAACACCACATGCGAAATTCTGGTCGCCTGGTACAAAAGGAAATCATTTCTCCATCGAATTGTGACTGGTGACGAAAAGTGGATCTATTTCGAGAATCCTAAGCGTAAAAGATCATGGGTAACTCTAGGAGAACTGGCGACATCGGCTGCAAGACCAAATCGCTATGGACGGAAGATAATGCTTTGTGTTTGG
The DNA here is from genome assembly GCA_022664845.1 of Lepisma saccharinum. Classification (NCBI taxonomy): domain Eukaryota; kingdom Metazoa; phylum Arthropoda; class Insecta; order Zygentoma; family Lepismatidae; genus Lepisma; species Lepisma saccharinum. The sequence continues at coordinate 9,031 of JAGDQP010023667.1, read as the reverse complement.
TGGGATCAGAAGGGAGTGATCTATTATGAACTGCTGAAACCAGACGAAACCGTTAATACCCAACGTTACTGACAACAAATGATCTACTGGTATCAAGCTTTGCGTGAAAAACGCACAGAATATGACCAAAGGCAACATAAAGTGATTGTACATCACGATAATGCACCCTCCCACACAGCAAAAACAGGTCAAGGAAACGATTGCGACGTTTGGCTGGGAAATCCTTCCTCATGCGGCTTACTCACCAGACTTGGCGCCTTCCGATTTTCACTTATTTGCATCCATGGGACACGCACTTGCTGACCAGCGCTTCATATCTTCCGAAAATGGCTTGATGACTGGTTTGCAGCACAAGAGGCAGAGTTATTTTGGTCTGGCATCCACACATTGCCGGAACGATGGCAGAAATGTACCGCTAGCGATGGTCAATACTTCAAATATAATAGTTCTTAGCATTGTCATCCAATCATGTGTCTTTTCTGTACATAAATTCCGGTTTCACATTTACGCACCTGGTAAGTAGATACAACGAGCATTTTATTAGAAAAACAATGGAGGAAAGCAAGAATCTAAAGTAAACCAAACAGCATCTTATGATAGCAAAAAGCAAATAATTGCAGTTGGGATTCCAGACGGTACTGCAACACGAAACAAGGAAGAAATTATAAAAATATTTGAAAATTTCTACAGAGAATTGTACTATACTCGAAGATGGACCACCAGCAAATGAAGATGCAGAGGAGAATGATGTAGATGTTCCATACGTATTGAAAGAGGAAGTTGTTAAATTCCTTCGTGGGATGAAGAACGGAAAATCGCCAGGAGAAGATGGACTCACAACAGAGATGTTTAAATGGGGAGGTGAAAGGATGAAAGAGGAACTTGCCAAAATAATTTTCTCAATGTACCTGAGGACGAGAGAAATACCGTCAATTTGGAATAATGCTCTTATCAATTTGTTGTACAAGAAAGGGGATAAAGAACGTGTCAGAAAATACAAACCAATTAATTTACTGTTAGTTCTGCACAAAATGTTCCCCAAAGTTATTTTGAATTATATTGAACGAGACTTAGATTTTAACCAGGAAAGGGAACAAGTCGGATTTCGTCTTGGATTTAGAACCATGGACCACACTAACATTAAATGAAGTTATGGAAAGTACTAATGAGTATGAACTTCCGCTATGTCTGGAATTCATAGATTTTGAAAAAGGTTTCTATTCGGTTTCATTGGCAGCAGTACTTCAATCACTTGAACAGCAAGGCATCGAAAGTGCATACGACAAGTTAATGCGAAACATTTACTCGACTGCTACATCTGTCATTAGACCATAATAACAAAGTGAAGAAAATAAAGTTGGAAAATGGGTAAAGCAAGGAGATTCAATTTCTCCACAACTGCTTTCGGATATCCTGGAGGGATTGTTCCAAAATTTAAACTGGTATAAAGTTGGAATAAAGACCGATGGCCAATTTTTTCATCACCTACGATTCAATGATGATATTGTCCTGCTTGCTTCAAGTGCAGAAGAACTACAAACCAGAATGGAAGAACTGTGTAATAAGAATTCGAAAATAGGCCTTAAAGTGAGTTTAAGTAAAAAAAAGTAACGTACAATCAACATGTTGCAAAGAGGGAAACAAAGACGCACGGAGAGACAGTAGCATAGTTGATGAGTATGTTTACCTAGGTCAGCTCAAAACATCGAATATCAAGTTGACTGATAAAGTAAATAGAAATAAACGACGGGGAGGTTTGTTTGAAATAAGACTATCCTTTATTTTCAAAAGCAAACTACCAACGTGTCTGAAGCGTTTATAATCAATGTGTCTTACCTGTGATGATATACGGCTGTGAAACTTGTAAATTGAATGCACAAACGACTCAAAGATTAACAGTCGCACAGAGCTCAAAGAGATGCATTCTAGGAAAAACCAAGAGGGACAGGCAGACAAATTAATAGATTCAAGCATAAATAAAGGTAGAATATATAATCAAGACTGCGAAGAAGTTAAAGTGGTCACATAGCTAGACGAACAGATGGAAGATGGACCACGAATGTGCTCCATCGGATTCCAAGAAAAAAGAAACGGCCGATACGACGTCCAAATGCAAGAAAGGTAGATGAAATAAAGTGTTTTACGAAATACATTGATGAAGAAAGCAGCAGACTAAATTATGTGACAAGAAAACGGGGAGGTCTTCATCCAGTAGCCCATTTTAGCTTAACCACTGGAATAGTACAACGCTCGAAAGAGAAGATTAAAAAATGAGGATAAATGTTCCGACAGAGATGGGGACAGTCTTACATTCACAATGGAGTGATGTCACATGCACATTGTTGTCACCTCAACGATTCAGAAAACACAAATATCTCAGTCGGCGGCTGTTTCGAAACCTTTGAGGCTATTTTTATTAACCCGTTTTCTATCAACTGATGGATGAAGGCCTCCCAAGTTTCTTTCCACATATCTCGGTCTCTTGTTATCCTCATCCATGTAGCTCCTGAAAAATGCTTTATTTCATCTAACCATCTTACACTTGGACATCGCCTTGGTCGTTTCTTTTCTCGAGGAATCCAATGTAGTACATTTGTAGTCCATCTTCTGTCTAGTCGCCGAGCTATGTGACCGACCCATCTCCACTTCATCTTCTTCGCAGTCTCGATTACATCATCTGCTTTTGTTTGTGCGCAGATCCATTCACTTGTCTTCCTGTCTCTCCTGGTTATTCCTAGCATACATCTCTCCATTGCTCTTTGTGTGACTCTCAATCTTTGAGTCGTTTGCACATTCAGTGTCCAGGTTTCACAGAAGTACATCATCATAGGTAAGACGCATTGATTATAAACTTTACGCTTCAGACACATTGGTAGTTTACTTATGAAAATAAAGTGTAGTCTTCAAAACGAACTCCACGCCATTTTACGTCTTCTATTTATTTCATCAGTCAACTTGGCCTTCGATGTTTTTATCAGGCCTGGGTAAATATATTCATCAACTATGCCTATTGTCTCTCCGCTAATCTTTATTTCCCTCTTTGCTGAATGATGGCTGTACATTACTTTTTTTACTTAAATTAGTTTTAAGATCTATTTTCGAAATCTCATTACTTAGATCTTACATTCTGGTATGTCCTTCTGCTGCACTTGAAGCAAACAGGACTATATCATCAGCGAATCGTAGGTGATGAAGATATTAACCATTAATTTTTATTCCAACTTCATCCCAGTTTAAATTTTGGAACACTCTTCGGAACGCAGAAAACAATTTTGTAGAAATTGAATCTCCTTGCCTTACCCCCTTTCCAACTTCATTTTTTTTATTTTCTTGTTGTAGTCTAATGACAGATGTAGCAGTCGAGTATGTATTTCGCAGTAACGTGATGTATGCACTTTCGATGCTTTGATGTTCAAGTGATTTATGTACTGCTGGCAAGAAGATTGAATCGAAAGCTTTTTCAAAACCTATGAATTCTAAAAATAGTAGAAGTTCGTATTCGTTAGTCCTTTCCATAACTTCATTGAATGCGTGTATGTGGTGCATTATGCTAAATCCACGACGAAATCCGGCTTGTTCCTTTCCCTCATTAAAACCCAAGTCTCGTTCAATATTATTCAAAATAACTATGGTGAATATTTTCTATAGAACTGACATTAAACTAAATGGTCTGTAGTTTCTGACACATTCTTTGTCCCCTTTCTTGTGCAACAAAATAATAATAGCATTATTCCAAGTTGACGGTTTTTCTCTCTTCCTCAGGTGAATCAAGAATAATTTAGCAAATTCATCTTCCATCTTTTCACCTCCCTATTTAAGCATCTCTGTTGTGAGTGCAACTTCTCCTGGCGATTTTCCGTTCTTCATCTCTCGAAGTACTTTATCCATTTCTTTTTTCAATATGACTTCGACATCATTTTCTTCTGAATCATCATTTTCTAGTTCTTCGGAGTAGTATAATTCTCTATAGAAGTTTTCAAATATGTGTATAATTTCTTCCTTATTTCGTGTTACGGTCCCGTCTGATCCCTTAACTGCAATTATTTGCCTTTTCACTATCATGGGCTGCTGTTTGGTTTTCTTCAGGCTCTTCTTTTCCTGGATCGTATTTCTAATAACGTTTTCGTTGTGTCTACCTGCATCCTCTCTTATTTTCTTTCTTACAGTTTTATTTAGTTCTATGTACTCGATCCTCTTCTTTCATTTCTCTTCTTTTCGTGATCAAAAATTTAGTTCCTTGTGAGAGTTTGATCTCTTTTTCGTCTTAATGCCAGCTATTTCCTTGGCTGTTTGTATCATTATCTCAGTCAGTATTTTATTTCTGCTGTAGATGTCTTCTTCATACTTTAACTCTTCCAAGGCGCTGAATCTGTTGCTTAGTTCTACCTCGAATGTTTGTCTGTGTTTTACTAAATTTTCTAGGTCTAAAATTGGTGGTTTTCCTCTAATAAACTTCTGTCTCTCAAGTCTGGTATTTAGTTTCATATATATGGAGCTTAGAAACAAAAGCGGCAATCTCCAATTTTTGAGGAAACGGATATTTTGATTTAATTGTATACATTAAAGCGACTAATGAAGGTAAATGAAGGTAAAGCCCTAATTCTTTGTATATAGTTTTTTGCTTAGGAACCAAAGAAAATAAGTACCCAAATACTCTTAATATTTACAATCATAAATTTTCTTTTGGCTCTCCCGTAAAATTTTCTGGAGTGTAGATTGCAGCGTTTGCTTCTAAGGCCCACATTTACATATAAAATTGGAAGGTTTTTGTAAAACTGATAATATGGATCATCATGAACAAAGGTGTGCATTTGAACATAGGTCGAATTCCGCTTCATTTCGAAGGTACAGCTCTAATTTCAAACCCCAAATACAAGGTTCCCCGAAATAATGGTGCAAACTTCAGAAGGTGATTACTTACATGAAAACAAGAAAAAAGTTCCTTTAAAAATTTCTGAAATCTAATTAGTTTTGGAGATACAAGCGCTCAAAGTCATTGGTCATCGTACAAATGATGTCATAGCTCGACGCATGATGACATAATCGGTGTCGCTGGCCTAAGAATTTCATTGTCAAGGAATTAAATGGATCATTACGGCAGGCATAAAAATCTCCTCTAAGCTGATTTGCTAATCATAAATATAGTTTAACTAAGTGTATGGGGAAGCACTTCGAAAGTGATTTATTAGGTCGATCCAGCTTATGCCATTCCTTGTCAAGGAATGACGTCATTTCTGACGATACTGCATGACTTGAAACACCTGTAGCTCCGAAAGTAATCAAATTTCGGAATCTGTTCAAAGGAAATTTCTGCTTCGTTTGATGTAAATAATCACCTCCCAAAGTTTGCACTACTATTTCAGGGTCACCCTGTAGACTGTTTAAAATAGTATGTAAAATCAATATCTAGCGATAAATCAGAAACTGCACATTATATTAAAATTCGCGTTTGGGAGTCGATTTATATCAATATTGGTGATATTAGGAGTTAAAATCGACACCCAACAGGTTCTCAGTGCATCAAACCTCAAGTAACGATATATATTTTAATGGCACTAGGTTGCTTTATTAGACTTTTAGTATACACTTTTAATTGTAAACATCATATGTAAAGCACATAACGCGGTATTGCACACTGTAAAAAATATATAGAAGCTTAAATGTTGAAGACATCTAACGTGGTAGTACCTTACAATTAAAATAGTAATAAAATACAAAATTGTAGGAAACATGTGCATTTGCGAACATGTATTATGAGACAAACTACGAAACTCCTGTATTTCTCTTTTAACTTGACATAGGATTGATTAACATGAGATATCCTGTGTAATTTAAGGAACAAATTATATGCCTGATTAAGTTCTTTCGGTATTATGATGAAAATTGGTTAAAATCGTTCACCAACCCATGCTCAAGTGATATGAGAATCGTAACTGTTTTCTACAGATGGAGATTACTACATTTAATCAAAAATAGATTTTCGCTAATAGAAATGTTTTCTACGTTTATTAAAAACTAACATTTATTTACACTGAAACAAACGTCCCTTTCCATATCCTTTTTAAAATTAAATGTTGCGCTACATATTTCCTTGAATTTGCTTAGCTCCGCACTTTTACAAAGCAAATTCTTGATAATTTTATATTATGGCGTTTGATTTTAGTTGTTCCTTCATTAAATGGCTTTTAATAGTTTAAAATCGTATACATTATTTTTTTGTATTTTTGGGGCATTTTAGTAAATAAAGACTTTGACCCATCTCGAGTCCATTAGCTGTTAAGAAGGCTTCTCGCTCCAACCCACATATTTAACATTTTAAAAAAGTATTTCCGAGACTAAGAGCACTATCAAAAATGTAAACGCACTAGAGCTTACAAATTACTATAAAATATAATGAACAGCGATTCCGAGATCTTGTCCATTGACGAGTGATGCATTTTCAAAGATTATTACGATATTATCTAATTGAAGTCTCAACACTCTTCAATCGACAAGATTTCGAGATCGCTGTTCATTGTATTTCATAGTAATTTGTAAGTTCTAGTGCGCTTTCATTTTTGATAGTACAAAAATAAAATATCTTGAAAAATGTTAAAAATGGGTGTTGGAGCGAGGAGTCCTCTTAAGTCTCCAAAATCCAATTTTCGTCAAATGCGAAGATAAATAAATTTTTACATAGTTCTTCAAATTTAAAGATAAATGTCTTTCGTCTTGTAATTAATATTTTATTTAAATTGAAATTTACAGAACATAAAATTAATTTACATTATCTTCATACAGGTAGTAAGAAGAGGCAGTCTCGTAGTGGCGAAACACAAGTTTATTCTTCGCTGCAAAAGAAAATGGAGTTAAGCCAACTGCTTCTAATTTCGTTGAGCTTTAGTTGTGTCGTTGGACGATATTTTACTTCCTCTACTCCAGAACAATACTGCTATGCTCATGATTTATCGCCTTTCATGTTATTTGCCACGAAGACGCCATACGATATTTCAACAGCAAAAAACTCAGATGAAATTGAACCAGAATCAAAAGGTTGAGTATGTTTCGTGTTCTTTTAATATAAATTTGATAAACGTTTTCCTATTTAATATACAGCAGATCTTATATTTACCACTACTTAATCTGGCATGACGTCTTATTACATAATGGACCTTTTTAAGAAATATTTCTATTCTATTATTATTGTAGTAAACCATCCATTTTCTCCTTGTATCTAATATTTATAGATTTAACATAATATATATTATATTTTAGAATCTAGTATGGCATGTTTCTTTCCACAGCCTAGATAATAGAATGAATTTATCTACTTAATTTTCTGGGTTTCTTCATACATCTTTATAATAGAGTATGAACCCACATAGCAAGTTTTATTTGTAGTTGATTTTTTCTTCTGTAGTTAAATGTGAAGAAATAAGCTTGATTGAACGTTGAAATTTACTGTACTAAGTTTACTTGATATAATAAGTATAATTCAAGCTTGACGTAGGCGGTTGTGTTTATATGTGTCGCCACTGCACAGACGACGGGATCATAGTAAAGAGTCTCGTCGACAAATAACATTCCGTCAGTAGCTCTATCCGCCTCAGGTTAAGGCCATAGAGCTTGAACCATAAAGGATGCCAATAAGAGATTGCTTGAAAGTTAATAGCTTAATAGCTTAACCTAATAGAATAGCTTAACCAATCCGAAAGTCCCGGACTCGCATCCTGCCGTGGTATATTTACATAATTTTTGAAAGAAACTTTTTTTTTCTTTTGATACGGATTTGGAAATTTAAAAATTAGGGACCACTAATTACTTAGGTAAGCCAGGTTCGGTGGATTTTTTATTGGACACGTATGTATCAGTAAGAACTTAATTTAACTCACGTAACTTGTGGATTGTGCTTTGTCGGTCTTGTATCACAATCCACAAGTTACGTGAGTTCTGGCACAAGGCTTGGATTATGTTTTTTTTATATATAAATCAAAAGGTAATTTATAAAAAAGTATGAAATATTTTCTATGCTTTTTTTATAAAAATCCGGCTTTAGCTACTGCAAAACTGTTAAGCCTATGGAAGGTTAAAGGTATAAAATACAAGCAGTTTACTTGAAGTTCAATTCAACCCTTTGCTGTACCGAAATAAAAACATTTCTACACATATCGTTCCCTGTCAGTCTTTACTTACCTACTTTTGACATGCTTGATAGAATATAATTTTGCTATCGCTTCTAAATATTGGATCGCCATCCATCCACAACTGAATTATGGAATATTTAGGTGTTTTCAGCTTCGGAACTTACACAAATTCATACATATTCTACAAGCTTCAGTCAAGTTCTATATTTTTAAAAAACGTTCTCTATCAAAACGTGATATTGAACTGATCGATGCCATTAACCTTTTAATGAAAATATGAAGCCAAGGACGGTCTTAATTGTTGCAAAAAGGGAAAATATTATTTACAGAATGTACTATTATGAGTACAGTCTGGTATTTTCGTAAGTCAAGAATTAAATCATAAATAGAAAACGGAACACACAGAAATAACGTGCACTCACATTTTGTTCACATTCTATTACAATGAAATAGATGATCGAGGTGAAAAGTTTGATCTGGTATTTGTATCCGATATTAACCGATCAATCAAGTATCGTTACGTACAGCTCGATGTTCAGATCAGACACGCGTAGAGGTCGAGATCGAGTACTGACAAACTGGTCACTATAAAACTTACTTACTAAACCTTTAAACCAAGTTATATAAAATAGTAGGTCATTCCCAGGGCTTCAGTTCTCATTGACTAAGTGGTGTGTCGTGTCACTTGGAACATAGTGTACCTAAAAATGTTGCTTAGTTAGCACAAGTGTGATGTTCGTTATGCTAGGAATTATGTTCTATCGCTGAATTATTGTGCGATTATTATTTCTGTTTCTAAAGATTTCTAAATAATTAAATATTGGATTTCTTAACCCAAAGATAATTGTTTACTTACAAAAAGACTCATTCTAGAAACTTTAGCAGTCAAATAATTGTTTATTCCGAAA
>JAGDQP010023666.1:15641-28877 GCA_022664845.1 Lepisma saccharinum | reverse complement strand
CAGAAGCAAATTTCGTAGTTCTTGCATGAAGAGAAAACCGTTTCAGAAAAAGAAAAGAGAACTGGGTGGATTGTCAGGGCAAGACGTTGCATTATTCATGTACCACTGTTCCGTTGGTGTTAGGTGGGATATCATAACAGAATGTAGGATGAATTTGAAATTTGTGCTGAGCTCAGGCGGAACTAAGATGGAATGGACAAGTGAAATAGTTTGTGGTGGCGACTGTTAAACTAAGACTTCTTAGTGACACAGGGAACTTCGGGAAGTCCCGAAAAACAAAACCACTCGGATAATCGTGGGGTACATTGCAACAGACAGTGGAAAGTAAGTAAATTAATAGCGTTTAATATGAGTTATTCAGACCAAATGTTTGATAAATCGAAGGACCGCTCATCATCCCTCGTTAATCCGCAGTATGACCAGTGGAACCAGTGTTGCACTCTCGTAATGGTAAAATATTACTAGTTTCACCGTTGAAACTTGAAAGTCACTAAATGAGTTTTAGCTCAAATCACTGGCCGATAGAACTTGTTTTTGCAATACACCCCATAAACTTGGACCTGCAACGTATAACTACGGTGACCATACGTCCCGAATTTCATCAAAGATGACTATATAATTTTATTTGATATAGACATTTGAAATAAATTGGTACAATATCAAATTGTTTTGATTTTTAACAAAAATGAGTGGGTAACGGTTAAAAAATAGTGTATGCACAAGTTAGTTATTCAGGCATTGAACTTGTCTTGTAAAACAAGATATAATTTTGTTGTGCCACAAGACAATCTTGTAAGATAAAGCAGATATCCTTGCTTTATTTTCAGTGATCAGGTCGAGGTAGTTTAATAAAATGCAACTTATAAACTTAAAAAAAGTGTTAAACGTCCTGAACGAAAAGTTTCTTTGAGGCGAGGGGGTGCCTTTGAATCCACCAAAAATCCGAGAGATCATAAGACCTGTCCCGAATTTTGACAGAAAATATGGCCACCGTACGTATAATGGAAATAGGCAGACAACAAAAACAACACATAATTAACAAATTATTAAAAAAGAGGAACATTATTTCACAAAAGGTAGGCAGGCCTATTGAATCATAGGTATTGCAATAGAGGTGAAAATGTTAAAAAATTCTGTAGAACCATGTCTTCTAAAGATCATAATTATGTGGGTATATTCTTCTTCTAAAACTAAGAAAAAATTTTTCTGCTTGATATAGGGCTACTTGTAGATTCCATTTTCAATCTATTTCTCAGTTTTATTTTCATTGTATTCAATGCTCGTCTTTTCAGTTTCGCATTCTGAGAAGGGGAAGGAAGATACGGTAATTGCAAGATTCCATTTGTCCGCAAACCAAATTAAATATTTGCAAGGCATTTTACTATTTTTTTCACATTATGAAAATAACTGGAAAGTATTAATTTTCGTTCCCAACAGTACAGTATTTTCATTAATAATGGTTTGAGATTTCTTCACGAGCATTCAATATTTCTTTCGTCGTCCCCCCTCTCTTTTTAACCTGCGGCTTAACATTAAATAGGTTATTTATTGGGTTCTCAAAATTTAGAGGTATTTATTTTACTAGTATGGAGTTTCTGACTGGAAGAAGTAGTCTCCGATAGATCACTGTTTCCGCTCAGAACCTTTGCTGTCAAGGCCTTCCACGTTCAGGATACAAGTGATTGGGAGTCCATTTATAACTTTAGAGATATATTACGTCATATCAAACCAACTGAATTCATTGGCAAACCGCCATCGCTTCATCTTGCCTGCGGATTGCCAGAAGCGGTAGAATTAGTGCTTCATTGTATTTTTAAGAGATCACTTGCAAGGAAAGCTATCGGACTCTTCGACGAGTATCGTATTGAAACTTTCACAGGTTTGCAGCACATATGGAAAGATAAAATCATGCTTACTCCTAAGTTTCGCAGCTTCCTTGAAAGAACCAGAGCTATATTTTTTCCATAGCTCCTGAAAGTTATGAACTCTTGTTATACGTGCCTCTGATGGAATATGAATTTGATTCACTTGCACTTCTTTTCCCACGAAGACAACTGTTTCAAACTATAGGTGATAGTCGGTTGTGATTGTGATCTCTACGTCATTTATGCGAAAATCGATTTCAAGATTGAACATGGTACGCGATCGTAAGTTCCAAACGAACACTTTTGCCCGGTGGAGAAAATTGACACGCTGGAAACACAAACACAAAATTGTGTTTCTATTAGTAATAATAATAATAATTTAAAATATCTAGTAATTTGCCCCCCCCCCCCTCAAATAATTTTATATGATCAAATTTGCCATCGGGAACATTACTCGATAGTTTTCCAAATATTTAATTGTGAAACTACAGTAAATTAACTAACCACAAAAAATAATTGTGGTTAATAAACCTCAATAAAATTGATTGTATACACTAGCCAAGTTATCTCAGGAATATTTTTACACTTTTTATCTCTGCTCGTAACCTACAAATACATTATGATTGGCAATTTGTGCTTGCAGAAGTTGTGGGTGCGGGCCTCACTTTACAACCCTGTTATGTGATTTATGGGCGATAGCGAAGTACCAAACGTCACGCCTTTTGTTTTGTTCTCATGCTTCTCCATATCTGAAACTTTCGTAGCGATTGTATCAATGCATTAATTTATCAGTATTACTGCATACCAGGAAAACGAATATGAATGAAAACCGGTCGCTTCCAGGAAAAATAATAATAAACTTTGCTTAAACAATTCGTACTAAAAAAATAAATCTGTTTATGCAGGACTACAAAGAAAAGCATGGGGCGCTCTGTCATATATAGTCACTTTATAAATTCTTCAATTGGCGCGACCCATGTTTTTCTTTTAGTCATGCATAAACATTATTTTTTACATCTTAGTACGAATTTTTAAGAAAAAATATGTTTCTAAAAAGTTATTTTCTTATTATTTTTCGAGTTGTTTCGCTTTTCGCATACTTTTTCTCAGGCTGAGGATGTTTCGCTAATACCCTAAAGTGTTCTGCAACCAGTCAAAACCCAACATCATTGCGGGCTAGTATTTATATTAGGATAAAGAAGTTCTTACTAAAAAATAAAATATGCTTTTAAAACAGAAATATATGAAAGTAACAATGGAATATTGTATTGTCACCCGACTTATATATCGCTGTGCAATATTTTATTGTATGACATCGGGAAATTAGTTAAATTAACGTTGCAAGATTTGAGGACACGATGAACTATCGTGAATTAAAAATGTATGTGAAAAACACGTATACTGTATACATAATACCTTCTTTGAAAACTTTGAGTTTCTGCCCCTTCGCTTTGAAGAACTGTTCCTCAGCGAGTGCAGGAGTGTGAGAAGAACCTGTGAAAAATATTGTCGGCATTGGGTTGGAAACAAACAACTTATTTCCTGAAATGCAGTTTGCGCAGTGAGTGTCATAGGTATACTGATAATAGATACCATGTCTCATGGTGTGCGTATGATATTTCACTATTATTATCATTAATAGAAAGACAGTCGATTCGCATAAATGACGTACGAGAGATCACAATCACAACCGACTGCTATTGTGAAAGAACCGACCCTATGACACTATCGCCGACAGTTTGAAATAGTTGTCTTCGTGGGGAGAGAAGTGTAAGTGACTCAAATTCATATCCCATCAGAGGCATGTATGACAAGAGTACATAACTTTCAGGGGCTATGGACAAAATTATTATAACTCTGGTTCTAAGAAGTAAGCATGTTTTCATCTTTCCATATTTGCTGAAAACCTGTGAAAGTTTCAATGCAATACTCGTCGAAGAGTCCGATAGCTTTCCTTGTTAGTAAGAGCAACATTTCCTGGAAAGAAGCTGTCAGAGAAAGTGTGCATTTCAACTTTCATGAACACTTCTTAAATTAATAATTATTTCATCCCCCTTACGAATTTTAACAATGACTGGACATTCATAGAGTTAATAATTACCGTCACGGAATTCGGATCGACTCTGGAGAGACACTCTGATGACAATATACGGTGCTCTAGTCTCCAAGATCTACCGTAATCTATTTTACCTCCCAGTTGTATCAGTAATTGAAACATAATGTCAAAAACTTAAGTCAGCCCCCGACATTTTCAAAGAAAATATTGTTGTTCCGCCGGACTTTTTATTCTGGCGCCGTCACTGATACTACCCCGAATTCTCCTTTGGTTTCACCAGGCGAATGCTGCTGTGGTACCTAGGTAAATGTTTGAGCGTCTATCTTCATCTTGTGATACATCTACATCCTCCGACATGTGACAGTGTAAGTTTGACAAATTCATTTGTTTACAAGACCACTTTCTGGTTTTATTGTTAATAAGTTATCAAGGGAACAGATTCCAACAATAATGGAGACAATAACGAACTTGACTATGTAGCTCGTAAGAATGAAAAAATGGTTCATTTTCGGAAATGACTTAACCAATCGTGCTTTATTAGACGTTGCCGATAGAATCTACTAACGCATCGTCAAGACTCCCCTTTTTATTGGATTTGTTGGTTAATTCAGTTTCCCTCTTCCTCGGGAACATCGGAAGAAAAAGTTCGTGGTCTTCAGTTTAGGAGTGGCAACAGCCCTGCGGGTATTGTTGAGGTGTCTTCATTACGTCAGATCCTATAGTGTTGATATTTAGATTTGTATTTGTGTGTGTGCCTGCGCGGTTCTGGTTCCGTTTTGCAAGTTGAAATCCTTGGGGGAGTGTCTTAATAATATGCATGCGCTTAAGAACATGCATGTAAAGTACTTGATATTATTAACAAAAATAGAGAAAAGTAATTCTTTGCCATATTTTAAGACGGCAGGGACCCTTGAATTGCCAGGACGTGACTGCATTCTTGTAGCGGTGAGTGCTGGTGAAATTTTTGTTCTCCGTAGGACGTGCTTGCTGTCTTCCGAGGAAGAAGATACACGTCACTCGTATGACTCACGAAGGAGGGTTACACATTTTTTTTTTGTGTGTGTGTGTGTCTTCGCTATTTGTGTTTAAAATGTTGCATTGTGACTAAGTCATATATATACGCAGGGTGATTCTCATTTATGAAGTCAAATTTCAGTCTTGTACCTAAAAAGAAAGAGAGAGAGAGAGAGAGAGAGAGAAATGAACTAGAAATCCGATTTGCTATCCAGATACAGGAGGTCCAACTGCATTCTCATTTATCGACATGCTGCCTGCTATGGCGAATAAAATGAATACTTCATGATAAATAAATAATCTTAATAATATGCCCTATCTGAAATTATGTTTGTGAGTTAATGGAAACAGTGTTGTCAACCTAATGATTTTTCTTTTAAAATTGCAGCGTTACAAATCGGGCATTATTTTGAATAGAAACGCCAGTAACCGGGCTTGGAACAAAACTGCTCAATTCAACGCATTGAACAAAAACAGATTTTGTGCATCCCGCAATGAAATCTCGTGGCTTACTCTGTGCATACGAATAATATCAGGACTAATAATAATAAAAAAAAGAAAAAAAAAAGTCTTCTGACCTAGGCGCCTGGCGCCACGATAATGCAAATACAATTGTATGCGTAGGGCTGCATGTTTTGGCCTTAAATTATAGTTACTGGCAGGTGCCAAACCTGTGTTTCCAGTCGCCATGGCCTCCTGGCACCCGGAATATTTTGAGACCTGTATATGAACCAGATTAAAAATGCTTATATACTTCGTTTACCTTGTTTAGATTTGAGGCCCAGGCTGTGAGACTAATTTGGGGAAGAATGATTAAAATTATTGGTGAAATACAGTACAGAGTGTATTCGTAAAACCAACTAACTTAACGGGGATGTTGTTATTGCAGTGTAGAACTGTTGCAATTTTAATCTGTGGCAAAGAAAACATGGTTAAATATCTTGATAGTACCTCAGATTGTATCTTCCTTGTGTACCAACAGCTTTGTCGAAACAAGCTATTTATTCATGCATCGGTAATTGTAGTGGAAATAGGCGTGTCAAACATAAAAAAAATAATAATTTTGTAATGGGAATATGTGTACTTGCGTCATGTTTTTACGACTTTGTTTTTCTTTACACAACAATTCAACACTGGTGGTGACTTTTTACATTTTCTTATTCCCAGAACTACTTCATATTTTTCCACAATTTCAATAGTTGGAGGAAATAAAAACAACAACAACAAAAAAAAAAAACACGTTACAGTATACTCGCGAAGGTGAAATAGCAAACGAACTCATTAACGATGTAAGAGCGAGCGAAATCGGGACAGTGGTTGTTTTGCTAACACAAGTTTCTTTTTCTGCCACTCACCTGATGCTGAGCTCTGACCGATAAAACCTTATCATGCTCATTTCCGGAAACGAAGACAAGAAAAACAAAGGGTTTGCAGAGCGAACGAATGGGCAAACAAGGTACTGTATGAACTGTGTACACAATATACGCAAATTTGAATGCACACACGTTTTCTCTTTTCGTGCTATTATTTGTGAGAAAATCGTAGTAGACCTTGTGCACGTACTCTACATACGGATTTTCCGCGCGTGTGTTTATGTGCATGTGTACAGCGATATAAGACTACTTTTTATTTTCTTTCGGGGTCTTTCTTAACGTCTACTTTTACGTCCGGACTGCACGCAATATAGTGTGAATAAGTTTTTTTTTTTTTTTTTTAATTCACAATGCATAGTATGTTACCCTCTTTGCAGTTGCGTCACTGCACTGCTGCGTTTCCCTTTGTTAGTCGTTTCTTATCTAGATCGTCCATGGATATCGGAATGAGGTTGCTTTCATTCATAGTCCATGCCATGAAGAAAGTATGGTGGGGGTTCCTTGTGGTTGTGGTCATTGAAATGTGGACGTTCACTCGAATGTAACAGGGAAGCATGTGGCGTTGAGGGGGAGTCAAATTGGCAGTCTTCCATGATTTACATGAAGCAACAGTATGATATACATCGGTACTCATGGAGAAGCAGAGAGAGACAAAGAGAGAACGTTGACTGACTCATTTGGCAAGGTTCAATAAAGTAAACAAATGAAAGAACTGGGCTATAGGCCCTATATGTAAAATATTGTGTGACTTCTTTGATTCGTCATTTC
Organism: Lepisma saccharinum; assembly: GCA_022664845.1. NCBI lineage: Eukaryota > Metazoa > Arthropoda > Insecta > Zygentoma > Lepismatidae > Lepisma > Lepisma saccharinum. The sequence goes on along the minus strand of JAGDQP010023666.1, from coordinate 21,801 downwards.
TCTCATAATCAGTCGATCGCTGGCTCGATTCCCGGTTGTTACACGTAGTGGCTCAGTAACCACTTTAAACTAATTAATCTCCATCCAATGGAAGACAATGGTAAACCACTATCGGTTCACCTTGGCCAGGAAAGGAACATTCAATCATGGTCCAACCTCGGGGCAGAAACTAGTTATTTGAATATGTGTCGGATATTTCTCTGGATTATCCAGACTCAAGACAGATGATTTTCTTTAGTCACCAAGAAAATACCGGAACTGAATTCGCTGCTCTGTTTTGCCATCTTTCAGAGATGACCTTAGGCAATGTATGCTATGTGTGAAACATAAGTACATAAATAAAATTATGTTGCCAAGCCTCTTGCAACATTAACACACTGTTTCAAGCAGCCACAGCATCAATCACTTGGTAATCAGTGAGGACCAGATCTGCAAAATAGTGTGGATGCAAGATAAGTTAAAACCCTGCTTAAAGAATAGCCTTCACCGCAGCTTAAGAGATTTAGACAGGAGCATTGTCGCATTGGAAAAGCAAGCACCTACTGGTCAACTTTCCACGTTGTTTTCTTTTATAACATTACCTAAAAATTCAATTAATTGTGGAGAGAAAGCCCCAATGACTCTGTTTCCTTGTTGGAGATAATCAGTGAAAGTACCTAAAATTCCCTTGTCCTTTGGTGACTGGGTCTTTGGCGTTTTGGGAGGTGGAGAACGAGAGTTTTTAACTCCATGCTTTGAATTTTGGCCTTCGGTTCAAACTGATGCAACAACACCTCGTTCATACTCCTAAATTGACGGCAGTAGGTCGTCCTTTACTTATCATCCTTTTGCCATGCGTGGCAGCTTTAGTCACACATCGCTCCTTCTTCTGGTCAGGTGTCGGTATTCTAGGGGCTTTACGTGCGGAAAGCTTAAAAAAAAAAAAAAACTGCTTATTAATAATAAGATACACACTGGCATTGAGATGCCACAGGTCTTTACTATATGCTGGACAGTTTTGCTAAAACAGTGTCATTCAGTTTTGTTATAATTGCTGGTATATTCACAGACGCAGATGGGCCACCAGCATGCTCATCTTCACAGGAATGTCTCCTATATTTAAATTCACGTTGATCTTAAGAGGTGCTAGAATCCACAGGTGTCTGCACGATATCAGCTTGAATGTTTTTTGGTATTATTTTTTCTTCATTAGGTAGGCATACTTTATAACAACACGGGTTATAGTTTTCTTAATTTCTTGGACACGGTTGACACTATGGGTGACTAAAGTAGTCGGATCAGGGATCACAGATATTTGGATAAATATTTATCCAGATTTGGCCATCCGTAGTTAACACCTTTTACTGATCAACCATTTGTACGTAAAGGATAACATGTTCGAATTAGTTAAGTGGTAACTTCTACTAGTCAGATTTGGCGGCAAAAACAGCAGATGTGAAAAGCGAGCTATGATTGTAACATTGAAAGACAGGTTTAGCAATCGCTTTATTGAAGCTATTTTGAATTCATTGTGAAGTTATTTTGAAAAGTACTATAGAAGCGTCAGATGTGGAAGAACCCTCGCATTATAATACTATAGAAGGAGATGCAGATTATTATTATTATTTAAAAAAAAAGTTCGCAACTGCAGAGAGGTAAGGGATGTTGTAACTTCCTGAATCGCATACCAGTATCCAGAGAAAGACTACATTCCAACAAACGGTTGTCACCTGCTTTCAAACTAAAGGTGTGTTGTAAGAAAGCAACGACCAGTTTTTTAAAAGTAAATTTGCTTATATTTTGTATCATGCGTTCAAATCAAATTCACCTGTTGATAAAGCAGATATTAAGTAATCAGCACCGGAAAACAATTTGATTGCAGCATAAAAAGTTCTGTTCTTATTATTCCGCTAATCAGGGCTTGAAGGAAAAAAACTTCATTCGTGCATGTCCTACTTGGCGAATATACAAAGTGAATAGCAATGAGCAATAAATTGCATGAAATTAATAGTTTGAGTCGGAATTACTTCCCTCCCGCCTTCTTTTCGTTTTTCTGCTTCACACACACTAAGTGGTAAATTTTCTCACACACACCGATGCGATGTAAGATACAGACGTTGACAACTAGCAGGTAACTTCGTAGTGAATGCACATAGCTCCCAGTAAACGACTTTGTAATTGCTCGAACTGTCTTTGCTCAGCCAATAATCCTTCACTTCTCACGCGTTCTGCTTTTCCCTTCAGATTTGATCAGTAGATCCAACACAACTACAAGCGCGAGTATAGATGAACTTTACATGATGTTAGCCAGTGCTAAGCAAGGCCAATAAATAATAGAAATTGGACATCACATATAGCTTAGGCTATATCGAAAAATCGTTGGAAATGGAATAGTCTGAAATTAAATATGGAGCTACTAAAAAATCATGGGAAAACGTATATCGGTAGGCTATATTCGAAAATTCGTTTAAAATTGATTGTTTTCATATTGAAAAACCATTGGAAAATAGAACATTGATGATTGTTCTAAATTGCTGTTCGATTTTTCTCGATATCATCGTTTTCGATACTGTAAAATGTATGTATTGATCGAAAAATTGCATAGCCTTATCGACAACAAGACATAGCGTTCTAAGCCGTTCTTCCTTATCTTTTGTATTCTACATACACCCTGGAGAACCTGGAATACTCAGGGAATTTTATAAATCTGGAAAACTAAAGGTTGTACTCAGGGACAAGGGCGAAATTATGAGGTGGACCTGTCCACAGTTGGTAAGAGCATTCCCCAGGCAAGGCGGAGGTCGTGGATTTGATTCCCACTGCTGACTGGATTTTTTCAGTGTGTCAAAATGCTATATTTTAAGGAAATTTTGATCTTATTTTTTTCAGTTGTGAAATACCAATAATGTACAAGATGTGTGGACTGGGTAGTGGTGGGATTTAAAAAAAAATGTAATTGGATATTTTTTACATGTACCACTTTACTAAGAACTCAGGGAATTTGGAGAAAATTATCATGGTAAACCTGGAAAACTCAGGAACTTTCAAGTCACAAAATTAGTAGACTCCATGTACATATGCTCTGACGTGTTCAGGAGGAAAAGTAGATGTGCCCAATGTCGTTTTGTGTTAGGATTTGTAGATATGTAATTTGCTATCTAAACTCCTATATGGGAAAATGTGAGAGCGGCTCACGTGTTACATATATGATGAGCACACATGGGTAGAGTTTGCACATGTTTCATAGAGTTTTGATAAAATGTGCGTAGGTTTCTGGTTGAAGTCGCCGCAGATGCGTGTTATTTTTCTATTAGATCCTCACAGCCATACTTGCATTCATAGTAATTTCTAAGCAACAGTATATTTTCTTGGAAGTAGTAAATGTTACAGATAGACCTATGAATTTTATGGTATTTTGAAGGTTAAGGGAACCCCTTGGATTGAAACGGTTACTGCCCCAATTCACGGCACTGTTCTTGTAGTTCATGAACTTCGACCCTAGAGATTAGGGTATGGGGGTCTGAATTTCTTTTAGAATGTGACAGATATAGTAAACTGTATGCGACACGTTTTCTTCGTAGAAAATAACGTAATGTCGTCAGCAAACTGTTCAAGAATACCACAATATCCATAACATTCCATTTTGTGTAACGTGAATAATCGAAATGTCAACAAAGTTCTGTGCGTTTCATTAGAAGACAGAATCATTAATTCCCAACATAGCTTCATTCGTATTCCAAACACGGGGCCTCCCAAGTTCAAAGTAGTTTGTTAGTGAAATTCAAAACGTTACCTAGCGACCAACCTTCCTGACTGAGAATGTTCTACTTTTTCCCATTACCAGGGAAATGTCGGGATGGCACCATTAACTTATGGCCTGGCGGACTCTTTCCTGCATCCTTTTCCCTACCTCATCCCGGCCTTCGCTATATATGCCTAAAGGCCATACATGGGTCATTCCATGTGAAATCAACACACTTTTAAACTAAATTCTACCTCACCTTCTCAGATGTCAAGTTTTTTTTTGTTTATTGGTAGTACCTGCTAAGAATATTTTAAAAAATATTACTTTTTTATAGATTTTTTGAGGCATTGGTTTTTGTCCTATGGAAATGCAAAAAGTCAAATGTTTTTAGTTTACAAAGTGCTAGAGAGCTCTGAGATTGCTCATTTTAAAGCTCTTGTAATAAGCTTTCATTTGATATGATACTTGACAGGGTTACACAAAATTTTGTATTCCGAAAATTATGAAATTTGATTTTCTCAAATTTAGACATCTCGAAAATTTTCAAAAAATTCTTACATATTGGCCATACCTCCCTAGAGTTACCATGAAAATTGTAATTTGGGACGATAGTGGGATTGTATGATATAAAATATTTTCGATGCCTGGGGAAGAAAAGGCACTGGCGGTCCACATTAAAAAAAAAAGAATAAGAAAGAAAAAAACTTTGGTAAACAGTATCTTTGGGCCGTTTTAGTAATTAATGACTTCGGCCCGTCTCGAAGTGTTAAGTTTCTAAAATCCACAAACATCCGTGCCCCAGTCGGGATTCGAATCCGGAACCCTGGAGTTGCTATTGCTGGCCTGACGCCTCAGACCGAACGGCTACTATGGTTTGCTACGTATTAAGAATTTGAATTATTTATATGACCTTTATCGTTAGGCATCTATGGCTCAGGCTGGGATAAGGAGGGGAGAGGATGCAAGTAAGAAGTCGGCCAGAGCTTAAGTTCAATGTACCAACCATATATTTGCCTGGTGCGACTGACGAGAAACAATAGGTTCACATTAAGAATATTATTTATTATTGGAATCGGGTGCCCGGATCTGAATCCTGAAACCGGGTTCAAGGATACGGGTATCCGGTTCCAAGAACCATCCGAGTCCTCAGTTGCTATTTCCAAGGTACGAATCCGGGTCTCAGTTCCAATATTACGTGCCCGAACAGGATCCATGTGTTCATCCATATTATATTCCAGTTCATAGTAAAATAAACTTAATGTAGACGTAAGGTTTTTCCTGCATTCTTTTCCCTACCATATCCCAGCCTTAGCCATAGATGCCTAACGTCAAAGGCCATAAATAATTCAAATCATTAATGTAAATAGTGTCTTTTCCTCCCCAGGCATTTAACAATAACATTTTATATTCGCGATCGCATTATCGACCCAATTTACAATTTTCTTGGTAGCTGTAGGGAGATATGACCAGTATATAAGATTTTTTTTTGAAAATTTTCGGGAAACAAAATTTTGTGCAGCCCTGTCAATTGTCATATCAAATGAAAGTCTATTACAAGAGCTTTAAAATGAGCCCTCTTCGAGCTTTCTAGCACCAATCATTGCTGAGTAGTAAGTAACTTTGTAAACTAAAAACACGGAACATTGACTTTTTGAACTTTCATAGAATAAAACAAAAACATATGCGTAAAATAAAACTGAATATATATAAATATACGCAACATTTGCTAGCAATAAACCAAAATTCATAGAAATCTGAGAGGGTGAGGTAGACAAGTAGCTGTGTTGAATTGACCCACATCAGTTAAATTAATAATACGTTGTTTGTTGTGTGGAGGGGCAGCGAAAAAACGAAAGGACGAAGTAGTGGCAGTTGGCATTATCCTTGGGTGGTACGCAACATCTCCAAACTCATACGTGTTGCAGGGGGGTATAGCCCTGTAGACTGATATATAAAAAGTATAGAAAATTATTTAGTTGTTACTGTTTCATACTGTAACCTTATCACAATTCTGAGCAGTGACAAGAGTCTGTGAGTGTTTCCCGATAAAAGAATGGAGTTTCTCGACATTTTATATTCTCTATTGGCAATAAATACACTTTTGGTAATCACTAATCAACGTCAACTACCCGTTATCATATCATTACGGTATCATATCTTCGTGTTCATTTTTTAAAAAAAATATATGCAATTAGTGCAACATTAAATTTAATGAAGTAAATTGACAATGTATTACAATTCATAATTTCACAATAACAACAAAGAAAAAACGTGTAGTACCAAAGGACTACAGTGCACGTCGTTCATTGCTTTTAGATAGGCTTGAGGCACTCGCAGTAATTCGGTACTATCACTAGTACTTCAACGTTGTGTCCAATGAATGGCTGGTAGCAAGTCTAGTATAATGACAAAAAAAAGAAAAAAAGAGGGGGGGGG
>JAGDQP010023666.1:0-15541 GCA_022664845.1 Lepisma saccharinum | reverse complement strand
TGGGCACTCGTAAAGAAAAGGATTTTTCCTCAACTTCCGGGCCCTAGTAATCACTAATCAACGTCAGCTACCCGTTATCATTACGGTATCATATCTTTGTGTTCATTTTTTTTAATATATGCAATTAGTGCAACATTAAATTTAATGAAGTAAATTGACAGTGTATTACAATTCATAATTTCACAATAATAACAAAGAAAAAAAGAAAAAAAAAGTGTAGTTCCAAAAGAATCAGTACCAAAGGGCTACAGTGCACGTCGTTCATTGCTTTTAGATAGGCTTGAGACACTCGCAGTAATTCGGTACTATCGCTAGTACTTCAACGTTGTGTCCAATGAATGGCTGGTAGCAAGTCTACTATAATGACAAAAAAAGGGGGGGGGATAGAATAAATGAAAGATGAAGGTACAATAGTGTTTTAGTATATTTTATTTTCACTCTCCGTATCCTTCTGCCCGTATGAAGTATGTCATGCCAGTAACTGTGAACTTTAATTCTTGTAAGAAATTCCTTGTGACTCCGAGATTCCAAACTCCGTAATATTCCATATCAATGACTTTCTACAAAATGACTGCCATCCTGAAAATCCAATCCTCATCTGTTTCCCCTGTACTCTTTAACTGTATTTTTTATATTACAAAACAAATGAAAGATGTTTCTTTCGGGTCCGTTTCGGTATAGGACTACACCAAAGTGAGTCGCTATTAAAATACAGGTGACCTTTTAATGCGTTCTGTCAGCTCCGAAAAAAATAAAGATTCGCGTTGACTTTTATTCTGAACGTACGTTTCTTATAATTCGAGTTATATGTATGGCCTGAGGCATCTTTGGCTCAGCCCGAGATATGGAACGAAAGAGGATGTGTATGTAGTTCAGGCATTAGCCTGGTGTGACTCAAGAAAAATCTTGGGAAAATTCAGAATGAGCGGCCACTGGGATCGATCACCTTCCAAATGTTAGGCCAATGGCCGCTCGGCGCACGCTTCATATATAAGTCTAGTATAAAATATTGGTATGTAACATTTTCATTGCCATTTGTCTGATAATTAGGCTATATTAATGAATCGGAAGATAATGCAAATTATTTTTGTTCGGTGGTCGTTTGTAGGTTGTGTTTGAGTTCTGTACGCAGGTCAACTCATGTAGTCCTGGAGCTCGAGCTGGTTGAGAGGTTAGCGCGCTAGTTTTCTGTGCGCGTAGTCACGGGTTCAGATCTCGCTAGTTCCAACAGTACCAAAAACCTTTAGGTCCCGTCTTTAGAAGCTCACTAGCTCGTTCAAGACGTTAATTACAATTCAGCCAATCACATCACATGAGGGAAGTGTCATCAAATACGGACATTCTAATTTCTCAGCTAAAATAAACAATGTCAAAATCTCAGATAGTTTATTTGATACACATTCACAAGTAATATTGGAGGCGCTTTATCAAAATTTCATTGTTGATTGTCATTTGCTCAATATCTTTAAATATGTGAAAACTCACACACACACTCGCACCATAGGTACGGACTTCTCTTAACGTCAGTTGCAAAACATCGGTTGTAACCATTCGTCTAGCAGAGAATACAATTTGTAATTACAACGAAAAAAAAGGGTGGGGGGAAAAGGAGGCCAACGCTCCGCAAGGTGTACGCTCATGTTTTATAGCATAGTAAACAATACTGGGAGACCTATGAGAGCACACATATTATTTAGGTTGTAATGTAGATATGTTCTCGTTCAACGTGGAAACAAGAGATGATTTTAGGTACACAGAATCCAGAGAGATGTGAAGAACGGTGATACAGAATGTAAGCCAGCGGATGCTGTTGCGTTCTGATTTCTTTGGGAGAAAATTTACACTTCCTCTGTCATTGTGTTTGCTTATGGGCTGACAAAGAAAACAGGAACAAAAGAGAGCTTTTTCTTACATTTTTGCTCTCTTTTTATTTATTATTTTCTGTTGTGTGAGTTGCAAAACATGTTCCGGTTCTTTTATTTTCCCGCCCCTCAGGAAGTAGCCATTCCTAATGTAATATCAAGCCCTTGACATACACGAATGTACTTACGTACATAGCTGTAAGGCTTTCCAACAAAACAGGTTTGCCGACCTTGTGCCGTGGAAGCCAGTTCTCCCATGCTTCGCCATGAAATAACGATGGAATCTAATGGATGTTGTTAGGCCAAGCGAGAGTTAAACTTTCATATTCAAAAACTGTACATTACATGTTTTTCAGAAATGTTAGTGATCCTACAGACGTATTGGTTTTGGTAGTCCTAAATGGCAAATTCCGAATTTTATTGGGATAGTAAAATCAAGTGTTGGTTAGTTCGTTGGAGAATAATAATTCAGCAGCTCCAGCGGCCTTCCATCTAACATATAGTTGTTAACATTGAAGTCACGTACCGAAAGATATGAAAGTCAATATTGCACTTGCACTTTTGAAAACAAGAATTGTTTCAGGAGCTTAGGATCCTTGTTTCTTTGTTACGAAATGTAAAACGGTTCATAATTGAGCAGTACTTTTTGGTTTATATGTGCATAAGTATCAGTTAGAGCTTTAGAACGTTCGTCTTCTCTCGAAATGATGTGACTTGTGATTGCATATCCGTGTTTAATCCATTCATTTTTATTTGTTTTGTAACTCAGTAACTTTGGAAGCTATCAAACGCAGGGAAATATGAAAATAAAATGACTATGTGACTGTTTCACTCTGCACGTTGTAATGAGTGTTGCCCATGAGACGAGACAGAGAAATGTCAATGGAAAACGAGACGAGACAGAACTTAACGTAATGTGCATCATTTCGATAGCCTTAGTTTCGTCTCGTGGGAACACTAGTAATTAGGGAGTCCCCCGCGCCGGTTCCGGGTGGCGACACGGGTGGTTCGAGATGTACTTACAGATACTGTCCTCAAGACGTTTACATCGTATACAACCGATAGAAGGCAATGCAAAGCACCATCGGTTTACAAGCGCAGACCCTCTCTTGTGCGTGGTAGTGACAAACCTGGTTTTGCACAAGTGAGACAGAAATTACTATATTAATAATGAGAGCGCTTTTTAACTGATGTAGAACCAGCTGGGGAGGATCATAAGTGAAAAATTGTGTGGTAATACTGAAAAAATATTGTGTTTATTTGCTCTTTTCCGAGTCATACTGATTTTTTTGTTGCTTGGTCCTGCCAAAACTATTGAAAGTTGTCTTCAAGATTCTTTAGTTGTAGATTTCAACGCAAGAATGTCTATATTCAAGGTCAAAAGCGTATCGCTGTTACTTATCGCTACAATGTATTGTAAACATTATTATCTGGTTTTTCGAACTTTACTGTTCAGTATGGTATGTACAGTGTTTGTTTTTGTGGCTGGTCGTGGGTGTCGTTTGCTCACATGGAGAACTGATTCGTGTAGAGAGTTATCCTAATGACAGCGGATTAGTTCTATGAGAGTAATTCAGGCACTTCGTAATTATCCCAGTACCTATCCATAACTTGGTAGAAATCTTCCGTGTGTTTCCAGTGAATGATTTTAAATCAGTCACGTGCACATTCAATTTGGATTATTAGATTTTTTTTTTTTTTTATGGAACTAGGCAGATGACTTGTTATATGAAATAGTTTTAAACACGTATTCAGAAACCATATGTTTGGATTAGTGATCATGCTAAGCCAGTATGTCTTAGTTAGAGAAATTATCTTCGTTCCGTATTTCTTGATTGTAAGAACGTAAACCAAGAACGAAATGATACCGTATACACTAAAACCTTGTTTATTCGGACTTGATAGGACCGAACCTATACCGGAGAAAAAACTTGTTTACAATTTTCTCATGTTATAAGCGCCTGCAAATACAAAAATACAGTAACAAAATGGTTTATTTTTACAAAAGACAACATTTATTTTAATAAGTTGAGGGCAAATATAATTCATCACTGCACATTTACACTGCGGAGAATTAATTAGACGCGCTCACTTGTATGCGATGTAGGTAGGTATTTAAAAACTGACGAAACGTTACCGTACTTAATTTTTTCGAAAATAGTTTCAGTGTAGATTGTTTTATTTTAGTTGTGCTCTTTGCGTACCATTATTCCTCAGTTTTCTTCATTTTTTTATATGTATACACTGGCAAGTTACCTTAACATTGCCTCGTGACAAATTTGAGAAATGCCAACATTGTCTCGACAGCGCTCTTGCGAGGAACGGGAACGTAGCTGTCAGGATGATCTTCTATACATTTACGTGTGAGACTAAGGAAAGACCCAAGTCAGAATGGTCCTCTACAGGAGCAACTTGAACCTGGGTATATTTCCAGTTTGATCCGAAACCCGCGACCTTGGCAACACTCAGTCTTTGATTGGGAGACAGGGTTAGGCGACATGTGCTAGTATAGGTCAGAAATAATAAGAGCCTGGAATATTTAGACCCTCATCACTTTAAAGTCTGGCAAGTAAAATGCGGTGTGTGTGTGTGTGTGCAGAGGTTAACATCCTCGCTTTCTGTTCGTGGTCACGGGTTCGGTTCCCAGCTTGTTCAGTCGAACCATTTTACCAAAAAATGTATATCCCATCCATAGAACTTCAGCCGAACAATGCTCATCCTAGTTTCAATGGCTTCAACTCACGAAACACCGAAAACAGTTTTCCACTCTTATTAGAAGGCGGCGGCACAGTGCTGTCAAAAGCGATGGATTGGGTTTGAGTCTATTCTTGTTGTGGTACTACATAATAAACCTTTAAATGTCCCGATGTACCCCGTGACCATAATTTCCCCGGTGTACCATACTCATCCAATTATTCATAGTATTATTAACAAAGCTCGGCTGTTATTTTCAATAATTGTAGGCTTATCGACTGCAGATCTACTTGGAAACTTGAAATTATGTAAACCTATATATATTTTTTTAACACGAGGATATGGTTGCTCTTTCCATTCTTTTAAGGAACTGAAAAAAAAAATCGACAGTTTTAGAAAGTGTGCTCACGAAATTTCAGTGGAGTGGTACACGTTTTAAATATATTGTTTTTAACTAAGGAACTTCACGGCTTGTTAACAAACATCGCAAACTGTTACCAGATTTCTCATTTTTCTTTTAAAAAAATAATTTAGAACAAAATGAAAATATAGTGGACTTTATTTAATATTTTTCATTAGCGAACTTATATTGTATAACCTATTATTATTTATCTATTTAAAAGAAACTGGAAATTAATTGCTGTGATGTAGTTTAGATTCAATGATACTGGCTAGTCTCGTAAGTCTTATATTTTATGTTTGGCAATATTTTTAAAAGTTTAATGGGCTTACGAGTCACCGCTGGAAGCATGCAAGTTCGAGCCCTGTTGTTTGATCTCCTGACTCAAAAGTTTTTCCAGATTTTCCGGTTTCACCAGGTGGCATCTGAGTTAAGATAATTATGTGGCGGTAACAGTACTATGGCTGCGGTGACATCTTCTACAAAGTCCTGATTGCTAACTTCCCCATCCTCTAATAAAGTGTGTCATCCTACAGTCTGTGATGTTAGATCCATTATTTTATATAAATTAAATAGTTTCAGAGGTCATATTTCTACTGTAGACATTATGGTAATCATTCCATCATTTTTTTTTTTTTTACGTTGGAAACACTTTCACCATGAATTATATTATGAGCCAAGGGAAAAGATTTCATTTTTATAACATTATTTCAATAGTTTACCTCAGATGATGCTTCGACTTGTTTCCGGACAAATTTCATTTATCTAGAAATATCAAATTTTGAAATACTGGTTTCATATTCCATGCAAAGACTTTGCAATATGAGAGGGGGGGGGATATTATAAATTTATATTTAATATTTAGTAGGAGAGTATCGAAAGCGCCATCAGGAAAACCCTGGACCCGCACCTGAAAATTAGTTGTAATGAATGGATTCGCGCACGAAGGTAGAAGATATAATCAAGACTGCGAAGAAGATGAAGTGGAAATGGGCCGGTCACATAGCTAGACGAACAGATGGAAGATGGACGACAGATATACTACATTGGATTCGTAGATAAAAGAAACGACCGAGACGACGTCCAAATGCAAGATGGATAGATGAAATAAAGCGTTTTTCAAGAGCTACATGGATAGGATAGCAGCAGACCGAGATATGTGGAAAGAAAAGGGGCCTTCATCCAGCAGGGTATAGAAAGTGGCTGAATATGATTATGGTGATAGTTTTTTTTTGGATGTGTAGAACATTCGTAAGCAAATTAGCGTATGGCGCTTGTGCTGAAGTTATATAATCAACTACTGTGACTGCAACATGGAGTGGTGCGGATGGACTTACTGAACGGACGTAGCTCGTGTGGTAGGGCGTTTGGCTTCGCTTTCTAGGTTCGATACCAGTTGCCGACCATCCTGACTAAGGTTTTTGCAGGTCTTTCCTCAGACACACGAAGCAAATGTCGTGATAGTAACATCAGCGTAGGCCCTGGTTGACTCCTTCCCGTATTCTTTCCTCTAGCCTATCCTGGCCTGAGCTATACATGCCTAAAGGAATTCAAATTCAGATCGTCTACTTTTTGCGAGTGAAATTGCGTGATGGTTCGGCCGTGCACCCTCATTTTGCCTCTAATTCCAACCCGAGATGGTTCGGATTACACGCTGTCCTGTCTTTAGATGCTCGATTCAAACGTACATCACAACTAGAGAACGTATCGGCAGGTAATCGTAGACTTTATATACGAAAGTTATTCATATATAACTAGCGTGATAAACTGAAGTTAGTGCACGTAATAGGCTTTTCCGAAATGAATAATCGTACAGCCGCTGGTACCTACAAAACTAGGCCTTGGCCGGCTAGCATCTAATATCCTTTTCCCCTCACTATCCCGGCCTGAGCCTAGATGTCTAAAGGCCACAAATACAGATTTAAAAAAAAATCCAATTCTTCGGGCATTAAGAAGTGATAATTCATATATTAGCCCTGAAAAGACAAATTAACCATCGGCAGATCATTGGACAACAGTCATAATCGTACTATTGTATTCAGGAGATAACTGTATTGTTTTTCTATGTACAATGAATTCCGTGGTTTCAGTCATTGCACGTGATTCCGTTTTCATAAATTAATAATAATCACAGTTTGTAGCTTCTTGTGGTTCTTGTTCTTTTCCCTTACCACCTGTTGCTTCCTCACCACGTTAGTACGGCATGTTCTGTATTATTTTATTGAATCGTGTAGTTCATAGCGGTGAATTAACTACAGAACAAGTTGGGAAACGAAGCACCTGGTCACCACCGTCTGACGTACTTCCGCAGTGTTGCCACATCTACCATTCTCTCTCGCTGTGTGTGTGTGTGTGTGTGTGTTTTTTTTTTTTTGTTATTGCTTATGTATATTGTTAATGGCTGTTAGTACAAGGTAAGTTCTCAGGGAAATAAATACTGTAAAGAAGAAAAACACCTTGATACGCTAATGCGGGTATACTAAAATTATTGACTGCAAAAGCAGTGGAACATTTGTGAAAATATTATGTTATTTCTTGGTGCGGAGAGATACTGAAATTCCGTAATATTGGGAATCAGGTTTGTGAAGTTAAGATGCAACAAACCCTCGTCTTCCACAAGATCTCGTACTCTTTACGATAAGACTATATTTCACGATGGGAAACTGAATGGAAACTGTGGTGACCCTGATGTTTTTCAAGCTATTATCCCAGTATTTGTCAGATGTATTTGAGGGTTATTGGAGAAAACATTAGGCAGGATGACTACAGGATTTTCCGAAGTAGAAGACTAGCTTTCTTTCATTAAGACCAAAGTTTGGTAACTCTCCTAAACGCAAAATCCCCCTTCAGAAAGACGTCTTAACCGGCTCCTTTTTTTTTTTTTACACTTCATGTGCACAAAACTAGAACAGCTTCACAGATGATCCGTGGAACAGGAATGTAAATGGTGTAAGATGTCTTAAATTTCCTATATTTGTCACTACGCATGCATCTCTCCTGTCTCTCAGTATAAACAAGGAAATTTCTTGTGTCGATAGTCCTTACAAGGTCTTTACCTTCTGTAGATGGCTTTTCGTTCAAAGAGGCACCACATGACAACGACTCCTCAAAGTCGCTCTATATAGTTTTCAATTAAAAATTCTACTAGATTCTAAGTCAAGTATCTCATTACCGCCCATAAAATTAATTTTATCTTTTTTATCAAGTATCTCACAATGTTGGGTCATCCAATTACCGGAAATCGCTCTAATATCCGTGGGCATCGAATGCGATATCGGGTATTAAACAATTGATTCCCCAACGAAATTAATACAGCACTATCTTCGCGTAGCTTGAAGTTATCTTGTACTCCTAGGACTTCTTATTTTCGTACTTACTCTATCAGTATTGCAAGTATATAAAATAATAATTACAACATTAAGATGCTTGATATCTTATTAACTAATACATAGAAGTGACATAAAGCGAATTGAATTGCATTTATTAATGCTAATTAGGCACATATAGCTCATGTCGGGGTAGGGTAGGGGAAACGATGCGGGAAGGAGTCATCCAGGGCCTATATTGAAGGTACTATCCCGGTATTTACCTGGTATGATTGAGGAAAAACCTGAGTCAGGATAGTCGGCGTGGTATCAAACTCAGGACCTTCTGAATGTGAAGCCAACCCTCTACGAAGTGAGCTACGGAGGCTCGGTGCGTAGAGAGACTTAGCTCTATTTATTAACATGTTCGGCCACTGCGATTTGAGAATTGGGTTTGTATGTCGGTCATATCGTAAAAGTTACTGTTATTTCAATCCATTTATAGCATGATCTTACAAAATAATAAAAATAAAAATATATTAAAAAAGAACGTAGTGGTTATTTGTTGCATACTTGCATTTATTAGAGTAATGTTCTAATAAATGCAGCACTTTGAAATGAGATTAAAGTGCCGATTTAAAACCGGATCGACATTAGTTAGGCTCTGATAGATTTTGTGTGCATAGGAACTTGCAAAAACCTTCCAAATTGAAGTGTCAGCGGTCCAGTTATACGCATTTTGTGTTGTACTTCTTAAACTTGAAAATATCAGCGTTTGCATTCTGAAGAAATTGCTACGTCTCATTGTTTCGATTGTATCTCAACGCCAAATACTTAGTTCCTATTTTCTTGAGGTTTGAAGCGTATTGGTACATACTTAGTTCCTATTTTCTTGAGGTTTGAAGGGTATTATTGGTACACTAATGGACATTGAAAATCTCATACCCTGAAGAGTATCCGGTAAAGCTGAAACTTGTTACAGAGACAGATGCGATCTAATAACTTCATAACGTTCAAGCGGTAAAGCAATCAAATGTATTCAGTCGTGTAGATAGCCTTTAACAATAATCGAGCCATTATGTAGCACAGCCACAGATTTCTTCTTTAAATACTCCTTCAAAACTGACATTTGAAGCATGTATAAACCTTCTGGGCGGCGTCCCCTCTTCTGTCAGTCGACTGTATCGTTAACATAGAGAGTTAAGGTTACTTTAAAGCTTTTTTGCAGCCATGTCTGCCTTTTGTGAGCTCCGCAATGCCCTCACGATGCTGAGTCCGAAATTTTGAGGCCTCGCTGATAATCGAAAAAAGGACCTCTCAAAATGAAGGCGAGAACGCTATCAATTAGGCCACGCAGGCTGGTAGTTTATAGTAGTCTGTGACTCCATAAGCAATTCGCGCACATCAACAACTTCTGTACCATTATGTCGTACATAGTTATACTGAAGACATTCCAACAATTTATAAAACCTTATTCAGAAACTGTTATAAACTTTTATGAAGATACATATTGATTTTCCTAAGTCTTTGGTAACTGAACTGGAAACAAATTTCCAAGAACTTTTACAAATAAAGTCAGGATTGTATTTACATTCAGCCAGGTAAATGTGGATGGGGTAGTGTTTGTGAAAGTTATCCTTTTTTGTAGTGATATTCAAATATATTTATTGGTAGTCGGATCACATCTTTCCGTGATGAGGAATTGTCAATGCTGACGCGATGCTTTTGTCAGCATTACAAGTAGGCTAGGGCTTACAATACGAGAAGGTTTTAATTAAGACACTTTGTTTGATAATGTTAATATGCATTAGGTAAAACGGAGTACTGTATTCTTAAAACATTGAAAGGGACAGAGGACATCTCGAAGGACACTTCTACATCATTGACTAAACCTATTGTTGAGATTTCCAAACCTATTCAGTGATTAGGACGTGACAGACTTACACAACGATCGAGGCTAAGTCATTCTCAGTATCATCAGTCATGCAGTCGCGAGGTCCTGACTTCGGATCTTCTTGTGAGGACGTTTTGACCAAGGTTTTAGCCACACAGTAAATGGTAGGAACCGATCTCACCATCAACGTAGAAATCGCAAAATGTTGCCACGTTGGGAGCATTTACCGATCTTAGTGCTTCAGCGAAAATATGCTAACCTTATAATTGGAAGGTTCTTTCTGATTTCCTTGCAGCACTTCCATACGAATGCCAGAAGTGTACTTTGTATAAAGTCTGGGGCCGCTGCCTTGTCCCACGGAGAAAGTAAATGTATGACGTGATCCTTTATTTATATGCTATAAAGTCCTTTAATATAAGGTTTTTAGATTGAAGCCTATGGCATTTCTCTGGGAATGAACGCTGAAAAAAAAAAAAAAAAAAAGAATTCTAAAGATGGTATAATTATAATAGATGGATTACTCGGAGCGCATTTATTATGGAACCTTTTGATATAACTTACCTATCTATATTTTTGACTGGAACCATTGTATAAAAGGTACCGGTAACGCGGCAATACGACCATAATTTGCATTACCTATTTAGAAGACAACAAAACGATTTGCATTAATTACACCTCAATTTTAATCTTTTAGACTTTAGCGGGTCTGACTGAATGAAGAAGGAATTTCATATGTTACAAGAATGTATTTTTTTTTTACATACTTTTCTTTAATTCACAATGGTTCCTTTATCGTGTCCTCAAATCTTGGAACGGCAACTGAACTTCTTTTCCGACGTCATACAATTATGAAATTTTTGCGTAGCGACGTAAGTTGGATGACAATACAATATTCCATTGTTACTTTCATATATTTCTGTATATTTTTATATTTAAAAAGCATATTTGATTGTTCAGTAACAACTTCTTTATCCTAAAGTAAATACTAGCCCGCATCGATGTTGCGTTTGTCTGGTTGCAGAACAGTAGGATTTGGGTGACAAATCATCAGCTTGGGAAAAATTCCGAACACTGAATTAACAAAAAAAAAACTTTCCTTACAATTCTACTCATTAAAAGTAAAAAAAAAAAAAGTTTATGCATGACTAAAAAGAAAAGCATGAATCTTTGTGTGGGAGGGATGTGCAATGGAATGGATTACTCGAATCACTCCTGTGTCTAGTTTTAATACAACGAAATTTAAAGTGATTAATTTTGTAGTAAAACATTCGTTGTAATAAAAAGTAGTTTTACTAAGTCTTATACAGGATGATACAAAAGTGATTGTCATAAATTTAAGGATGGATTCTTTGTTTCTTTTGCGTCTTGCGCAGCATGGTATTACAAATTACGTCGTATCTGGACTATTAATGACGCTTTAATGACATGCTGCTTTAGTAATTACGAATCAAAGTTCTAGCCAATACTTCAGTCAAGTTTATGATTGAGAAATGCCGCTCAAAGGAAATATCTATGCTTGGTTGTAGCGCAGTCTTAATAATTTCATTGTCAATGAATTACGTTGGGAAATCCATTTATGCGCCCCTTCCCCCTCAATCAACAGGGCTGCTGGAAATGTATTGGTACCACTTTAGGTGTAATTTGTTAAGCATATACGTCTTGACGAGATAGAACGTAATTGTAACGATGCCTCGCTAACTTTGAACTCAAGTTTCGATTTTTTTTTTCAAAGGAACTAAATTTATGATCGTCATCATTTTTGCATCGCACTGTATATACAGATAAGAAGAATTCCTTTTAACTAGGTTGAGAGATCTCATTGGTGTTCCCATGACTAACGTAATTGTTGTTTTCTGTTCGTAATTTTTGTTGTGAGTTTAACTGAGATGAAGACTCCCAGAAAATTTGTCTCAATTGGAAGTAACCAAAACGTGAGATGTAACACTTTTATTAATTTCTCCTATTTTTGAGTACGTGGATTTGTATCGAAAATACCACGTAACATGAGATTAAGAAATTTGTTGACATTCGTGCTTGGTATTCTTATCATAACCTAATTATTTCACATTTTGAAAAGGTACTTCAAAGCAGTCAATTTGAAGTCAAAACAAGTTCTTTAACAATAGTTGAATCATCTGTATCAAAACCACAAGCAAGAGATAAACATTCCATGCCAGCAGAGAAAATATTTCTGTTCTCCCCAAAAATTCGTCCTAGCAGTTTTGTGCAATTATGAGCTTGTAATTTATCTGTTCCCGGAATTTTGTTTTTTCCCTTCACACGCCCACTACGTTGCGGTTTTCCTTGTTACTCATACAATTACACTGCTAAGGTGAACGTTACTGAAGCGTAGGAGGAAAGTAGGACAAAATATGGAGCTGCTCCAACAGCTCGTAGTATGTTGTGTTTTCTTTACGTTGCATAATGCATTATAGATTATAACTTTAAAGTTTTCACCTTTCTTATACGCTTATTCATAAAGGAATCTGTAGCTTTTGTGCTTGTTGGAATTTTATCTCCGATGTGGGGAAATAGGTCACTGGGAGAACAATATAGCTGCGTTAACTGTAATAATTTATAGTTAACTATATTTGATTTTGGGATAACGAAAATTTATAGTGTTGGCGACAATATTTTAGTGAATAGTGTGGCTAAACGTACCGTTGGAAAAGTTTAGACGAGAAAAAGCGAAGCTGAAGCGAAATTTGAACACTAGTTGGTCAATTTGAAATCCGATGCCTTACCAACTATAGATATAAACACTAAAGGGTAACAACAGAGAATTGTATGAAGGCGGTGTTTGAATATATCTCTCTCTATTAGTTATTAGGAGTAACTAGCTTACGTCCACGAAATACTCATTTCCACGACTCCGCAAATTGTGTTCAATTTGTCAGATAGCCTCCATTGACAGGTGGATCATACGCTAGCAAGATGACGGTAACAAACATTTGACCGGTATTGTTATCGTAACAACACTGCATTGTATTTCTTTTGGCTAATTAAATAATTATTTTTGGGAATTAGAACAATGAATACACAACAGTATATAGTAACAGTTAACAATATATCTTTCACACCCAGCCAGGGTTTAAGCTTCTCATGTGAAGAAGCCAGTGGCCTTAAGTATGTGTGTACATACACGCATGCATAATAACGTATCGACCGTACGTATTGAAATCCTCATGCTAAGCACGTTTTGCTTGCTTTGCAATTGTGTAGATTGTGAGTACAGATCTCATTGGTTGGATAAGCTTCTTTCTCTGCATTGTTTATTCTTGTATCCAAATAGGGTTAAGAATTTTAACAGGTATGTTAACACAGAGAAAGAGAGTGAACATTGCAGAAGTTTATTGCTTTAATTGAGTATACTTCAGAAGAACGAACACGACTTGAAGAGTGAGGATAAGTAAAGAATCAATACAAAAATGTTTTATTGTAATATTGTTACAATCTTGTTAAAAGCTACTTTGTTTATTTTGGTAAATTTTATTAAAACAAATGTTTCTTTAGACTGGCAGGCTTTCAAAGAATACCCATTGTTCAACTTTGGAGTTATACGATGTGTTTTGCAGCTTGTCCGTACAGCTCCCGGAGTTGCTGTGGACTTTCAGAAGAGAACGAATTGAAACTGACAGTACGAATTTCTGGGCTCCAATGAAGAAGGAAAAAACTTAATCTATGCAGAACTGGTCGAAAGAATGTTACTATTAAGATAGCTGGCACTGTAGTACAATTAAAAGCTGATCAATCATTATTTACACGCTTGCTAATTGTATCGAGAAGCCGAACGGATATTGGCTTGAAAACATCATGGAGTACATATGAATTCTTGGCAGTTCCACAGTCCATGTTTAATGTGGATGGATCGATGAAATTGTCCCCAAATAAATCCAAACTAATAAAGATTCTCGAAGAGTTAAGGCCTGAAATGGTTGATACCAGTCCACAAACTTCATTACCTAATCAATTGGAGGACTCAAACATAGCGAAGCATCTGAAGACAGAGTCCTACAATATCGCTGTTCTTGATGGAATTTGCAGAGCTTCATAAACATGGAATGATCTAGCTTTGACGTTTAACAATAAAATCATGGAAGCTCTTTTAGAATATGATGATGGTGAAACATACGTGCTGTTCGATACATATCTTGAAAACTCCCTTAAATCCGCCATGCGATATAAAAGAGCAGGTACATTAACGCTCAGGTTATGAACTCCTCAAATATTCAAAATATACAGATGAAGACTACTTTCCCACATAAAACGAAGGATAATCTGACAGTCTATCTGGCAGATAAAGCTGGGTTGTACGCATGCAATATTGAGAAAAACCTAATCGTAAGCTGGAGAACTGAAGCCAAATCGTCTTTAGGAGGCGGTAAGTGAATCGTGTAAGTGAACTTGAAAGTAGTCATGAAGAGGCAGATGTTAAAATAATACTGCACTACCTTTTTGCATCCCGAAAAGGGGCATCTTCTTATTCATATATTTGCCTGATATTGATGTATTTCTACTAGCATTGTGGCGGTTGAAGTCTTCCAAATGTCCATGCACGTTTGTCACTGGTGTAGGAAGTAATCAAATAATGCTTGATCTCAGCAGAATTTTGACCGCATAGGGACCAGAAAAGGAATACTAGGGTTCCATGCTCTGTCAGGAAGTGATGTCACTCACAGGTTCACTTGCAAGGAAGGGCAGATAACGATATTCTTGATTCTTTTGGTAATCTTGGATCAACTGAAGAATTCAGTGGTGAAGACAAAACTATTATTGAAAAAAATATTTGTAAGGTGTATCGTAAGATTTCAGACATTGAGTAGCTTCGTAGGTGGATGTTATCCAAGCACGAGACGCAAAGTTAAAATTTGCCTCCTTCTCCTTTTACTCTCAGAGCACACTACCAGGTTATGGGATGGCGTCTTGCTGATCAGCAGCACCCTAATCTGCCACCACCGTCTGACTTTGGATGGGAAAAGAAAGATAATTTTTGTTCCAGTTATGTGCACCTTAATCCGTTTTGAAATTAATTCGATGTAGCTGTGTAAAAGGGAAATGCGGTATATCCTGTAAATGTAAATCCCAAAACATTTTATGCATTGAGCTTTGTATGTGTGGTGGAGGTGATGAGGACTTATGCGAAAATCATGGCCAACAGTATGACATCGATGAAACTTCGGATGAAGAATATTAAGAAAAAACTTTTTTATATGCTACTAAATTTTATAGTTTAATCAATAAAAGATACAATTTCGTCAGTAAATATGACTTCTTTCTTACTTGGCAACCTACAAATTAACAAGATTTTAAAATGACAAAAGCTTGCCAAAACACTTTCAAATTGGCTAATACTGATTAATGGAGGAATCTATCAAAAAATCTGTAG